>SNQJ01S0016730.1:111194-136369 GCA_010110895.2 Picea sitchensis
CCAGAGTTACTCAAGCATTGCAGACAACACTTGTCTCAAGGGGAGGGGCATGTTAAGCCCTAATATTGTCTCATTACCCCTTAATTGGGGCATATTACATTAGTAATGTTATTTTATTTATGTCGGCTGTATTCCATTAGTTGTAATTATACCTCCTAGTCTCCTATATATACCAATGAGACATTTTCATTTGGATTCATCTTATACTTGAACATTTATGTGGGGTAAAAGGAGGTTGCCCCCTCGAAGAGGCTTATTATCTGAAATTATCTCTTTTTCAAGGCATTGAGTACTTATTCTGAGGTTTTTCTATGCTATATTGATATTTGGTTCTTAACAAAGTACCATCATATATTGGGTGATTCATTATCTCGGTTCCAATCCATATTGTTTCCATGATAGTTACACAATGTCTTTAGAATCTCTTGTAGGAACCTTGTTGCCATCTATCAAAAGCTAGTTTTTAGTCCTCATCAGCTAACTGTATACTACTCCAACTTACAGATCCATCTAGAGTGGGGTTAATATAATTTAGCCTTATTCTAGCCATTATGGTGTATAAATGGACACGAAATTATGACTCCATGTTATTATCCGCTGGCTCAATATATCTAGGTCCCAAGTATGGGTCTAAGGGTTGGACTACCTTTATTCCATCCGCCTAAAACATCATGGTGTCCTTCTTTAAGTCGATGTAAACATAATTTTCATAGGTCCAATCATCTTCTAATAAGTAAGGGTAGGAATCTTTGTCTCCCATGATCTCAATCACTTCAAAATCAGTTATCGTTTTAACTACCGCAACATCTACTTCCACAACTTCTAGCCTTCCTACTAGAAAAATGCAGTATTGGTTTTCAATTCTCAACTGGATGGGGGAATACACTAACTAAGGTTTCCCTACAGACTCCCAAGTATTTTTGGGTAAGAGGTTGACATTTTATCCCAAGTCCATCATGACATATTTAATTTCAAAGATAAATTATTTTCCAGTCTGCACCTTTCTTCTTTGTACTCTTTGTGTATTCTTCTTTGGGGGGTTGGTGGTTACAACGTTTTTTGGAGTTCCCTCATCTCCCAGGAATAGGTACAAGATATTCTGCAACTTCTCAGTAATTTGGTCATCTCCCAGGATCTTAGAAAATAAGTGAAACTAGAGGTTAATTACATTTCGGGATTTCTCACAGTTTCTTCTTGGGTTTACAAGATTCCTGGGTGCAGGTGGTGAGGTAGGTTCTTGATATATATTGGGTTATAGAATGAATTTATGATGGATTTCCATTATTTCTGGAGCAGAGACATCTGTAAATATTTCTATTGCCTCTTTGAAAAACAACTTTTGTTTTAAAGGATCATACTTGTCATCCTTATTGGTTGCTCTCTGAATCTTGGGTTGACTGTCTGCATCTTCCCCAATTTTTCCTCCTCCATGAGTGATTATTTTGACTTTGGGTACCTTCCCTTCCACTTCCCTCTTGCATTCCGATCCTACAAATTTATCTCCTCTTTGACAAACTTGGTCCTCCCACTTCGCCATCAGATCAGGGCACTCCTTGGTTGCGTGAACATTAGTTATGTAGTGTGACCACTAAGGTAATATCATGTGAGGAAAATCTTTGGCCATATGTCCTTATTCATCACAATTGTAACATTGGCCTGGTCCTCTTCCTCCATTCCTCCCTCCTCTAAATACACCTCCAAACCCACTCCCTGAACCTATTTTGGGTCCTTGGGGTATTTCTTTTACCTTGAATGTAGTCCAATCCAGTCTATTGGAAAGAACACATAATCCTCTACATTGGTTTGTAGCATGTGTTTTAGACCCACATAAATCATAATGTATTGTATTGGGCACACATGTGTAGTTCTACAGGTTGGGGAAGTTCCTTGGTGCATGCCCATGAGTCTGACATATTTCACAATACTTAGTTGTCTGGACTTCCTAGGTGCTTAGAAAATCATGGTATTGAATTGGTACATGGAATGGTGGAGCTACATATAGTTGTGCAATTCTTCTCGTTGGTCCTATGGGAGGGGGTCCCATAGGGTTATGGGGAAGTCCCATTCCCCTTTTCTGCGGACACTCATTTTCTAGACTCCCCTATGTATAGAATCATGTACAACATACTTGGGGTCGTCTTGGTCTAGGTAAAGTTAATTCCTCTATATTCTTTATGAGTGTTGATATTTTTCCCTAAATTTGCGACACGTTAAGGTCTATTGGAGGTCTATTTACCCTCATACTCTCTCGGTATCCTTCCATGGATTCAATCTTCATGGATTGTTCCATAGCATCTGTCAGGGTGGCTATCCTTTGTTGTGTCAGGGGGATTCATGTCAAGGGTAGAAGCCCTTGAAGATACCATTCCCTTTTATGGTCTTCATGAATTGGATGTGCTAATATCCCAATAGAATCCTTAATCTTCTGACTATACTCCCATGCAGACTCACTCTCTCTCTGTTGAATCTCCTGCAACTCAGAGAGATCTTACTACTCTGACCAAGGTGGGTTGAATTCGTCAATGAATTTATGATGCACATGGTCAAATGTAAAGGCTTGTCCTTGTAACCCAGGATCAATATCCTTCATGTACCATTTGAGGGAGCGACCCCTCAAAGTAGTATGAAATTATACTAACTTGTTCGCATCTAGAGTCCCTCTGGACTTCCAGATGGCCTCACATAGAAACTAGTGTTGTTCTATGTCCTCGTCTCCTTTACCCCAGAATTTAGGGCATCGTGCGATTGAGCCTCTCATTTTTATGACCATTTTCAGTGTTGTTGTCCCTACCAAAATGAATCCTAATATCCTTGGTTGTAATTTTCTAGTAGACTCTAATATCCTCCCACTGTTCATAGTTGTGGGTTTTGATGAATTGATCGATTTTGACAAAAAATAAATTTCATGAGTATGAGATATGGAACTTACCAAGGGTATAGAGAGTTCTTGGGGAACGAACAACTTGGGGTTGGTTCCACTGACTTGTGGAAGGTTTTCTTTGATCTGGGGGGTCTTAGTTTCTTTCTTTGGAGCAATCTTCTTAGCCTCATTCTTGATTCCTCCGGAGATTGGTGTCGAATATTCTTTATTGTTCATAAGATCCATACGTTCTTTTCCTTCTCCTGCTTCTATGCACTCCTCTTATCATCCACCCACCTGGGGACTTCTTTCTCTTTGCACTTCTCTTTCCTCCAATATTAGACTGGCCATTATTTCTTTTCTTCACAACTTCCTCAACTATTATACCCTTCTTTCATCTATTTCTCCTAACCCTCTTTATTTCCGCAACACCTATGACTACTTTACAACTTTACTTACCTTTTTGCCCCACCATTTCTCAACTATGGTGGCTCTCCTCGGCACTCGCTTAATTATTATGCTATTCTCTTGTCGATCCCCCATTTATCAAAGAACATTTTCTCCCTCTTAGGTCATGAACATAACCCAAAATCGCCCAACCCTGAGCTCATGGGTTTAGGCTACCATCTCACACGAGGGAACACTTAGAATCCCCTCTTCCACCAAGAAGAATTTGACCCAAAGGGGAATTTCCCTCAACAGTATTCCATGTGCAACTTTCTTGAATATCACTTCTGCTCGTGAAAAATATTAGTGATTCTTCACTGCAAACTCGATGATGTAGACTTATAGAGATGTGTTGACCCAAAAATCCACTTCTTGAGTAATCTGGTGATCCAGTCGATGAAGCTCTGTTAGCTTCTCTGTATCCCAAATACATATTTATTTGTCTCATTCTTTGAACTATGGAACTTCATGTAGTCAATCTACCCGATGGGACAACTTTTATGGGAATTCTACCCAAAAAATCCCATATTGGTTGCTCCATCTTTCCAAATAGAAGACAAAATCCCTTGTGGCGTTCTAGATAAAATTTTGTATCTCCACTTCCTTCCATATGAATGCATCACACTTGTGTTCCCACCGGTGCAAAACATGAGATTTGTGGATCTTAGGAGGCATCCTCCTTACAGGTTCCCTTTTAAAACCAAGGTCCCGATAACATACCATTTTGTTGGCGCAAAGTTTGTCAGACCAGGGTCCTCTTCAGGTTACCAAAAAAAGGGTATCGATGTAGTCTAGTGCGTTGGCACTTTCATCTCCCGAGAAGGGAAGAAGTCTCACCTGAAGAGAGATCAAGACATAATGAATTAGGGAACAGTAGGAAGAATGCTTATTTATATCTATGAGTTATTAATATTACTACCATTCTTGTGAAATATATATTAACTATATTGAATCCCTTGACACCTCATAACCCAAACCGCAAGAAAAACGTTGCATAGATCATCATAAAGAAAACATAGAAACATCATTCATAAAATACATAACATCATATCATTCTGTGAACATAGGAATCATTATAAATAGGGGTATTTTCTTAAATTTTATCTCCACCAACATTCTATTATAACATAGGCCTTACTCCAGATACATGTGCAACTTACATCAGACATATACAACTTTATACTTGATAGGACCAAAAAGTGCATCTCAAAACATTACCAGACCAACTAGGATTCCCATTACTATCTCTACAATAATACAAGACTAGTTTTCATATCTAGCTCAAAACTCAGTTCTTTATTTTCTACTTTCCTCACTCCCCCCCCCGATTATAATACACTCCTTCCTTTTCTTGATTGAGGACCTGTGATTTCTCTTCTCTTCTTGATTATATTTCAACTATTCCTCCCAAAATTGATTGTATGTTGTCCTCTAGTAATTTTTTGTTCTAGTGCCTTTCTGTTGTGTGCTCTTTCACTTAGCCTTATTTTCCCTCCCTTTCTTGGTTATCTAACTTTTTGGTATCTTGCACAACTTCTATACATCAAAAAAAAGGGCCCAACACAAAGCAATGTGGTTATGTATAATATAATGGTCTTTCTAATTTTACAATGTATTTTCTCTCTTCAAAATAAAAAATGATTAGCTATTTTCGCATCATTATCTCGAGAAGATCCACTTCAAAACTATAGATGTCATTTTTCTCATTTACCCTGAAGGTGTACATGCATATTATAAATCAGGAAAAAAAGATATAAATTTTGAATCTAGGGATAACACCTTTGATTACTTATTTTTAAGGACTTTATAAATCCAAGTTGCTTTAGGAAACTAGATATTCGAATTAGTTCTGGTTTTTCAAAACTGAGAAGTCAAAAAATAATCTAAAATATGTTAGGACTATGATCAACATCCTTGAACAAACCCCTATTTTTGGGCATCCTCAAACAAAATGTTTTCTAGTAAATGGAGTCATAGGGGAGGGGTCACCCTAGCTGTAATCTAGTGTTAGGAGTCCAAAACAACTGTTGGTTCATCCATCAAAGGTTCAGTTAGATTTTTATGGCGAGTTGCAACTCACCTCCTAAATCTATTTATGTACACATTGACAATTTGGTCTGAGTACCTAAAATCTAAACTGAGAAACATAATTTATTTTCTAAATATCCCACGAGTGGTTTTAACAAAGGACCACATGACCATGCTACCTAGAATCACCCAAGACAGTGTTTTTCAAAAATGATCCTTAACTTATAAATTGTGTTTTCCCTTACTGAGCAAGACTCTAGTTCTGGAAATCCTCAAAAAAACCATTTTTTGGGAAATAGAATCACATGGGATGGGTTCCCTTAGCTCTAATTGGATGTTAGGATTCCATCACAACTAACAGTTATTCCATTATAGGCTTAGTTAGAGTTTTATTGTGAGTTGCAACTCACCTCCTAAATCCATTCAAGGACACATTGACAATTTGGTTTGAGGGCATAAAATACAAACCAAGCAACATAATTTAGTTATGTAATATCCCACAAGTTTTTATGGCCAAGACCCACGTGAAAACACTACCCACAATCGTGTGACACGATGTTTTTCAAAATTGACCCCTAGTTCAAAAGTTGCATTGTCCCTTACTAAGAAAAACCCTAGTTCTGAAGATCCTCAAACAAACCATTTTATGAGAAAATGAATCACAAGGGAGGGGTTCCCTTAGATACAATCTAGTGTCAAGCATCCAACACAACTGATTGTTCATCTATCGTCGTCCCGGTTATATTTTTATGGCAAGTTGCAACTCACCTCCTAAATCCATTCAAGGACACATTGATAATTTGGTTTGGGGTCATAAAATCAAAACCGAGAAACATAATTGAGTTCCTTAGTCTCCCACAAGTTTGTTTTTCCAAGGCTCGTGTGAGCATGCTACCCACAATCACCTGACATATTATTTTTCAAAATTGACACCTAGTTCAAAATTGCATTGTCCTTTACACAACAAAACCATAGTTTCATAGATCCTCAAAGAAACCATTTTCTAGTAAACCAAATCACATGGGATGGGTTCCCATAGCTATAATCTAGTGTCGGGAGTCCAACACATCTAACAATTCATCCATCCAAGGCTCGGTTATATTTTTATGGAGATTTGCAACTCGCCTCCTAAAGTCATCCAGGGACACATTGACAATTTGGTCTGGGGGCATAAAATCTAAATCTAGTAGAATAATTGAGCTCCAAAATATCCCATGAGTTTTTTTGGTGAAGGTATGCATTATAATGCTACCCACAATCACCCAAAATAGTGTTTTCTAAAATCAACCCCTAGTTTAGAAATTATATTGTCCTTGACTAAGCAAACACCTAGTTTCAGATGTCCTCGAACAAACCATTTTTGGAGCACTAGAATCATAGGGAATGGGTTCCACTAACTATAATCTATTTCCTCAATTCCAACATGACTTATGGTTCTTCCATTCGAGGCTCAGTTAGAGCTTTATGGTGAGTTTCAACTTGCCTCCTAAAGCCATTCATGGACACATTAACAATTTGGCCTCGGGGCATAAAATCCAAATCGAGAAGCACAATTATGTTTTGTAAGCTCCAAAAAATGTGTTTGGACAAGTTCCATGTGACCAAACTACCCAAAATTGTCTGACATAGTGTTTTTCAAAATGGACCCCTGGTTCAGAAATTGCATTGTCCCTTATTGAGCAAAAACTAGTTCCCGGGATCCTCAAATAAACCAATTTTTTGGGTAACAAAATCGTAGGAGAGGGGTTACCCTAGATATAATATGATGCCCCTACATGTAATTTGGTGCCCCTAGTCCAACACAAATAATGGTTCATCATTTGGAGGCATGGTTAAATTTTTATGGAGAGTTGCAAATCACCTCCTTGAGTCATTCAAGGACATATTGACAATTTGGTCTGAGGGCATAAAATCCAAACCAAGTAGAATATTGAGTTATATAATCTCTCACAAGTATTTTTTTGCAAGGCCCATGTAACCACGCTACCCAAAATCACTTGAGATAGTGTTTTTCAAAAATGCCCCTAGCTTAGAAATTACATTGTCCCTTACTAAGAAAAACCCTAGTTCTGGATATCCTCTAACAAAACATTTTCCGACAAAAGAATCATGGGGAGGGGTTCCCCTATATATAATCCAATTCTTTGATTCCAATAGAAATAAAAATTCATCCATCCAAGGCTCAGTTATATTTTTATGCTGAGTCAGAACTCACCTCCTCAAACAATTAAGGAACATTGAGAATTTGGTTTGGGGGAATAAAATCAAACCAAGCAACATAATTGAGTTTTGTAAGATCCTACAAGTGTTTTTTCCTAAGGCCCACATGACCATGCCACCTAGAATCACCCAACACAATGTTTTTCAAAATCAAACCCTAGTTTAGAAATTGCACTATCCCTTACTGAGTGATCAAACCCTAGTTCCATATATGCTTGAACAAAACAATTTCTAGGAAATTTAACCATAAGGGAGGGTTTCCCCTAGTTGTGATCTAATGACCCAATTCCAACACAACTGGAGGTTCGTCCATCCAAGGCCCTCTTATATTTTTATGTTGAGATGCAACTCACCTCCTAAATCCATTCAGGGACATATTAACAATTTGGCCTGGAGGCATAAAATACAAACTGAGCAACATAATTTAGTTATGTAAGATCCTACAAGTGTTCTTCTCCAAGTATTAGGTTACCATGTTACCCATAATCTCATGAAACAATGTTTTTCAAAATCGACCCCTCATTCAAAAATTGCATTTTCCCTTACTAAGAAAAACCCTAGTTCTAGAGATCCTCGAAAAACAAAATTGGGAAACAAAATCACAAGAGAGGGGTACCCCTAGTTGTAATCCATTGCACCGAGTCAAACATAATTGAGGTTTCATCTATCCGAGGTTCGGTTATATTTTTATGGTGAGTTGTAACTCACCTCCTCAAGCCATTCATGGACATATTAACAATTTCATCCTAGGAAATAAAATACAAACCAATAAACATAATTGATATACATAAGATCTTGGGAGTGTTTCTGGTGAAGTCCCAAGTGACCACACTACCCACAATCACCCGATACATTTTTTTCCAAAATTGACCCCTAGTTCAAATATTGCATTGTCCCCTACTGAAAAAACCCTAGTTCTAAAGATCCTAAAAAAAAAACTAAATTGGGAAACAATATCACAGGGGAGGGGTTCCCCTAGCTATAATTCATTTCCCTAAGTCTAACACAATTTATGGTTCACCAATTCGAGGCCCAGTTAGAGTTTTATGGCGAGTTGCAACTTGCGTCCTCGAGCCATTCAGGGACCTATTAACAATTTCGTCCAGGGGAACAAAATCCAAATGGAGCAACATAATTGATTTCCATAATATCCCTCAAGTTTTTTTGGACAAGTTCCACGTGACAAGACTACCCACAATCGCCCAACACAATGTTTTTCAAAATTGACCACTAGTTCAAAAATTGCATTTGTCCCTTACTGAGAAAAACCCTAGTTCTTGAGATCCTTGAAGAAACAATTGGTCAACATAATCATAGGGGAGGGGAGTCCAACACAATTGATGATTCATCCATCGTAGGCTTAGTTAGATTTTTATGGTGAGTTGTGACTCACCTCCTCAAGCCATTCAGGGACATATTGGCAATTTGGTCTAGAAGAATAAAATACAAATTCAACATAACAATTCAGTTTCGTAAACTCCTACAAGTGTTTTTATACAAGGCCCATAAATAGGCTACCCATAATCGCCCAACATAGTGTTTTTCAAAATCAATCCCTAGTTCGGAAATTGCATTGTCCTTTAAGAAAAACCCTTGTTCTAAATATCCTCGAAAAATAATTCAGGAAAAAAAATCATAGGGCGGGGTTTCCCTTAGATATAATATAGTGTCATAATTCCAACACAATTCATGGTTTGTCCATCCAAGGCCGAGTTAGAATTTTATGCCAAGTTGCAACTCGCCTCCTCAAGCCATTCAAGGACACATTGAAAATTTGGTTTGGGGGCATAAAATCCAACCAAGAAACATAATTGAATTTTGTAATATATTTCAATTATTTTTTTCCAATTCCTATGTAACAACGCTACGCACAATCACCCAAGACAATGTTTTTGAAAATCAACCCCTAGTTAATAAATTTCATTCTCCCTTACTAAGCAAAACCCTAGTTCTGGAGATCCTCAAACAAACAATTTTCCAAGAAAAATAATCACATGAGAGGGGTGTTATAGTTCCTTTATTCCAACACAACTTATGGTTCATCCATCTAAGACCCGGTTACAATTTCATGGCAAGTTGCAAATCACCTCCTCAAGCCATTTAGGGACATATTGACAATTTCGTCTGAGGGCATAAAATCCAAGTTGAGTAGCATAATTGAGTTTTGTAAGCTCATGCAAGTGTGCTTATCTAATTCCCATGTCACCACTCTACCAACAATCACCATATATAGTTATTTTAAAAATTTATCCCTATTTCAAAATTGCATTGTCCCTTACTGAGTAAAACCCTTAGTTTTGGATAGCCTCGAACCATGGATGATTTTAGGGGCTAAATTTCGCTCATGGGCTAATTTTCCATGGTTTTTCCCAAAACAAAAATTCACTCTTCTAAAAATGATTCGCCCAAATTCTACAGGATAAATTTATTTTACCTTAAAAATCGCCAATATTTTATACAAACTATATAAAATCCTTAGAAATTTGAATATTTTTTAAAAAATATCACCAAACATTTATAGTTGGCATATGAAGGATTGGTAAGATTCTCCAAGGTTTCTACATTTTAAAATAAATTTCCATCCTTAAAATCATCCCTACCTCGAACAAACCATTTTTCAGGAAATAGAATCACAAGGGATGGGTGCCCTAGTTGTAATCTGGTAACTCAATCCCAACACAATTTATGGTTCATCCATCCAAGTTCCATTTATATTTTTATGGTGATTTGTAAATCACCTCCTCAAGCCATTCAAGGACATATTGACAATTTGATCCAGGGGCATAAAATCCCTAGCAAGATGTAATTATGATGCAAAATATGACCGCAAGGAAATTCAAGAGATAATAAATGTAATATAAGGACCCAAATGAGATGCTACAAAGACACTAATGTGGATGCTAAAAGGATGCAACGTGAATGAAACAAATGCATAATACATAAAAACAAATACATGGTATTTCAAGCTTGAAGATGGGCACATTGGGAATCTGGTCTAGGGGCATAAAATTGAGGATGATAAAAAAACATAATTAAGACACATATGTTACACCTCACCTCCTCAAGCCATTCAAGGACATATTGACAATTTGATCCAGGGGCATAAAATCCCTAGAAAGATGTAATTAAGACACATTTTTATGGTGAGTTGTAAAAAAACATAATTAAGACACATTTTTATGGTGAGTTGTAACTCACCTCCTCAAGCCATTCAAGGACATATTGACAATTTGATCCAGGGGCATAAAATCCCTAGCAAGATGTAATTATGATGCAAAATATGACCGCAAGGAAATTCAAGATATAATAAATGTAATATAAGGACCCAAATGAGATGCTACAAAGACACTAATGTGGATGCTAAAAGGATGCAACATGAATGAAAAGAATGCATAATACATAAAAACAAATACATGGTATTTCAAGCTTGAAGATGGGCACATTGGGAATCTGGTCTAGGGGCATAAAATTGAGGATGATAAAAAAACATAATTAAGACACATATCTTACACCTAGGATGAAAAAATAATGCAATTACGATGCTATGAAGATACTATTAAGACAATAAGGAGACCCTGGTAATATTGAATTATGACAAAAAATGAGATGTTAAAAAGACACTAATGTGGATGCTAAAATAATTATAAGGATTCTAAAAGGATGCAACATTAACGCAAAATATGGACAATACATCAACAAGACTTGGTATTCCAAGCTTGAAGATGAGAGAGATTCCAAAATAGATAAAAGAGATACTCAAGAAGTAAGACAAAAAAATTGTGTGTATATATGAATTTCAATCAATATTTTTTTACTTACAAATATGAATTGTACTTTGCATAGGGATAGTCAACACTTTGAAAAGAAATTGATAGTTATGGTCAACATTGAAACTATATTCCAATGCTATATTCCATGCCTCATGATGGGTATAATAAGGATTTATTGTGTGGCCAAGTTAGATGTTGGATACGATCCTAATGCAATATTTATTTGAACAAGTAGGTTGGGCTATTTTGATGCTCATAACACATGAAAATAATGCTCTAAGAGTTTTTTTGGAATATTTCACTAAGTGACACATAAAATGGTGCATATACCAATATGGTGGTACGATGAGTGGAGTAATGATGAGAGGGAGATAATTCCCTTTCTCACAACCTAGGAATTTATAGGGTGATTGGAATGCACACCTGACTTATGAAACATGCCCACTATAATATCCAGTTTAATTAATGATTAATGTGGATACAATGTATAGTTGTGTTCAAGTGATGTATATGTGAATTGTATTTCTGAATTTTAATAATAAAATGTGATGCCAATTTTTGGGGGATATGGACAGACATGGAGGATGAGTAATCCACAAGAGAGGGGAACATCTAGGAGTTTCTAAGAGGGTTCGAAGGGGAAATTACCCATCTATATTAACTCAAATCACTTCCTAAAATTACTATTGGTATATTAACCTTCTGATTTTTTGATTAATTATTCTCAAACCCAATCGTTGAATGCATGTAAGATAGTGGGTATGAGAAGTCACATCCCATACTTATTGGCAGCATGAAGGACAAGTAAAATCAGCTTGGGGAAGATTGTAATCCAATCAAGTAATCCAAATAAATAAAATTCATATGGGGAGTTACAACAGTTTAAGACAATCATGTTTTACATGAACAACAAGAAAAGAACAACAGAGCAGAGCTTCAAATCTTGAGAAATGATGGAAGGTGAATCCAGAAGCATATTTGGAGCATAATACTAAAGATCTAGGTTTTCAAGCTTGAAGAGTGAACTTCTATGTGAGTTGCACTATCGCAATAAGTGATTGTTGTTGTTTTCCTGGTAGTTTTCCTAGCAGTGAGCTCCCTTGAGTTTCCCAGTAGTGAGACACCCTGGTAAATGAATGGGGTGCTTAATGGGATGAGAGAAGTGGAGTTTTTCCATAATTAATCTACATGTATTAATGAAACCCTAGATGTATTAGACCATTATAGAAATAATTTGGTGAGAGGCATTATTTCCAAATAGGTGTTGTATTTAGAAGAAGCACATGAGTAGAATAAGAAAATAGACTTTCTAACAATTTAGGAATCGGGGTGATGATGAGTGGGAGATAATTCCATTTCTCATAACAACTTATATGGATGAAATAGTCATTTTAGGTTCAATATAGGTTTGAACTGGATTGGACTCTAGTGAACTCAGACTATTTTCTTGTGTTGATGGAGGAGAAACAACAATGACATCTATTGTTCTAGAGTTTGGATTGGACTTCATTGAAATCCTATGTTTTTTCATACATAACCTTATATTTTCTCTTTTTTCAATTACCTGTTCAATGAGTTTTTATTTCCTCAAAGACTTTCTACCTTAATTACATAGTTTCCCCATGTTTAAAGAGAAAATTTCCCTTCCACTTAAAAAAAAATACCAAAAGTTCCTTCCAAAATTTCCCTTCCAATTATACAACAAGATAATAAATTCCTTTCAAGTACACCAAAAGAACAAAAATTCCCTTCCAATTATACAACAAGATAATAAATTCCTTCCAAATACACTAAAATACCAAAAATGCCTTCCAAAACTTGTTTTCTAGTTAGACAACAAGACAAGAAATTCCTTCCAAGTACACCAAAAGATGAAAAGTGACTTACAAAAGTTCCCTTCCAATTATACAATAAGACAAGAAATCCCCTCCAAATACACCAAAATACAAAATGTTCCTTCTAAAAGTTACCTTCCAATTATACAAGACAAGAAATGCCTTCAATTTACACCAAAAGACCAAACGTTCCTTCCAAAATTTCCCTTCCAATTATACAACAAGACAAGAAATTCCTTCCAAGTACACCAAAAGACCAAACGTTCCTTCCAAAAATTGACTTCCATTATATAACGAGACAAGAAATGCTTCCAAGTACAAGAAAGTACCAGAAGTGCCTACCAAAAATTGTATTCCAATTATACAACAAGATGATAAATGCCTTTGATCCAGATGGATATCGTTGGCCACCCACCTATTCCACTGGATCAAAGAAAAGTTTTCCATTTTGGTATATTTTTATAGTTTTTTGAGTCTCAAACTTCTGAGGCCATTTTGAGGCCCTAAATGACGTTTGTTTAGTCTTTTGCATGGCCAAGGGATTCCAAAATTATACCCTAACCCCCAATATAAGTTGTACTTCTTGGATATACCTTTCCGACGAGGTATCGAACGCCCCAAACATAGATCGTATGAAAAATTTATGCCCTCGGGAAATTGACATATCAACTACCCCCATTGGGGCCCACAAACCTTTTGGCCTTTCATCTTCCAGGGTTAGGGGATTGGATTTTCCTTATGTTAGAAAGGCCTTTGGAGCATCATTGTAAACATATTCATCTTATTGATAATGAGCGTAGCCATCAAGTCTCTTCTCAGATATAAGCTCCCACCATTCTAGCGAGTTCATTCACTTTGTATTTTACAGTTATGTGCATTTCTCTCATTAATAGAAATTTTGTATTATTGTATCTCTGTGTTTATTTTTATATCTCTACTATATCTTTGTTATATTCTTGTATCTCTGTTACATCTCTGTGTATTTCCTTATTATATTTCCGCCTTCATTTTGTTCTCAAAATAATCTGGATCAGTGGTATCAGAGTAGGCTGCTCCTTACCGTTTCTTAGTGCATGTCCCTGATGAGGTAAGGGTATAGAGAGTTGGGTCTCGAGCTATTTTCTCTTCAAAACAACTAGCCCAAGAAACCTTCCATTCTAGAATAAATGAGAAATGTTGGAACAAAAGATTCTATCAATATTTTGTTGGAGGAAGCCCTCACATGACAGAGGGACAAAATCATGGAATTTTTTTCCCAAATCCTTCGATGCCTACTGATAACAGTAGATTTGTATTAATAAAGTAGCCAATTTGTAGGCACCACTCCTTTCAAGGTACAATTTAATTTTGATATTCCCATATTTGAAAGTCAGATAGATGCAAATGCTCTAGAAAAATGGTTAAATTTGCTAGAAGGTTATTTCTTTGTGCACAATTTCTCTGATAGGGAAAATATCACCTTCGTTCTCCTTAAGGCCCTCATGCATGTCAAACATTGGTGGGAAACTTACTTTAAGAAAATTTCCATAGAGTCTGGAATGTTCAAGGCTGAACCCACTTGGGAATATTTCATAGATGTCATCAAGGAACAATATTACCCTGTTGGTAACTATGAAGACCAATACATGAGATGGACCATGCTGCATCAAGGGAGGGGCCAAGCAATGTCTAAGTTCACCAATACCTTTCATACCTTGTGCACCAATATGGGTATCAAATATTCTAGGAGAAATTTGGTTTTGAAATATCTTGGGGCTCTACATAGGTACATCCAAACCAAAATAGAGTTTCTGGACATATCATCACTGGGAGTTGCTTATCGATATGTTGTCAGTATTGATAAGAAATTTAAGCATCAGAACAAACAGGGGTTCAGGTCTGCAAATCTGCAAAAACCAAAGTATGGTAAAGATGACCCAAAAAACCAGCCTCCAGAAAACTAGTCCAAGCCACAAGAATAGAAGGGCAATGGAAAGACGAAGAAGGACACTAGAAAGTGGTGTGATTTCCTTAAAATACCATTGCACAACATTGATGAATGTCGCTCAAAACATTCATTTGTGGTCGAGATCAAAGAAAAAGAGTTGAACCATGATTCAGAATTTGATTCAAAAAAAAATGTAAGGAGATAGATCATTGACGTAGACCCCATTGCCATTGTCGCAACCAAACAAATCCAACTAGAAGAACCAGTAGGTCTTGAATATGGGGATCACCTTTTCCATTCATATATTTGGTTAAAGGATACACCGTTTCATTTCATTGTTTATAGAATAAGCCAAAAGAACCTCATATCAGTAGAGGTCGTCAAACAATTGAGATTTCCAACAACACCACATCCGCAACCATACAACATTGGGTCGCTTTTCCAGGGATGAGAAATTCATGTCAGCCAACAGTGTCACCTTTCCTATGGCATCAAGACCTTCAAGGATGAGGTATTGTGTGATATTTCCCTGTTGGATGTTTGTGATGTTCTTTTGGTCCATCCATATATGTGGAAGAGCCATGTTTTTTATTAGTCTTGACCCTGTAGTGTCATTGTTACTTTGGGGGATCACCTCTATAGGCTACAAGAGGTAGTTCAGACTACTATTTTGACAAAACAATGTAGTAAATTTGTCTCTCATATGACAAAGTTTAGCTTCTTCACAATTCGGGAAATTGTGACCACTACAACCTTCGTCCAATCCCCTTCTATCCAACAGAAGCATGTCGACAAGATTTAAGGAAGGAACAAAGTTTCGTTCTTCATACTGTATTCTCATGAAATCATTCTGGTTAAAAAGTTCCAACCCCTCCAACATCAAGTTCGTGACAACCTTCCACAAGAAAAGTAGTGCAACTTCTCTAGCAAGGTAAGAAACTCACCAAAGTTCACATTCAATAAATGATTCCCCATCTCCCACGGGAAATCAATACAATGGAGACCATTTATTCCTGATGAGGGAATATTGATCCATATGGATATCGGTGGCCACCCACCTATTCCACTGGCTCAAAGAACTGTTTTCCATTTTGGCAGTTTTTTATAGTTTTTTGAGTCCCAAACTTTTGGGGTCATTTTGAGGCCCTAAACAACATTGATATATCTTTTGTATATTATTTTATATCTATTACATATTTGTGTATTTCCTTATTATATTTTTTCCTTCATTTCTTTCTCAAAATAATCTGGATCAACCTTCCAAACAAAAAGACCAAATGTTCCCTTTCAATTATAGAACAAGACAAGAAATGCCTTCCAGATACACCAAAAGACCAAAAGTTCTTTATAAAAAAATTCTTCCAATTATACAAGAAGATAAGAAATTCCTTCAAAGTAAATTAAAATACAAAAAGTGCCTTCCAAAAGTTCCCTTACAACTATTATACAACAAGACAAGAAAGTCCTTCCACGTACACAAAAATACCAAAAGTGTCTTCCAAAACTTGTCTTCTAATTATACAACAAGACAAGAAATACCTTCCAAGTACACCACAAGACCAAAAGTTCCTTCCAAAACTTTTCTTCCAATTATTGATCTAAATTGGATCAATATATTGTTTTTCATATATCTCGACGCTTTTAGAGTGGAAAAAATTAGAGGAATCAAGTTTCTAGTTCATTTTAGTGGCATGTCCCAGTTTGGAAAATTGGGGTCAATAACCTTCCAAAGCCATTTTGAGGAATTAAACGACATTTTTGGAGGTTTTTATGTCCATAACTCATGCACACACCCTTGACGTTTTTCTACAGTACTCCACAACCTTTCCAATGGTGTAGACTCTGCATAAATCAGAGTTCGTATGCCAACATTATGCCTCCCACAAGTTGACCTATCATGTTTACCGCCATGGCACGAGAGGATTCCACGTCATCCCCCATTACTCATGCATATCGGGCTAGCCACATGAGGATTTTCAATAATATTATAGACCAAAATTCCCTTCCAAAACTTTCCTTCCAATTATACAATAAGACATAATTTTCCTTTCAAATACACAAGAAGAAAATTGTCTTCCAATTACACACATTTTCCTACCAATTACAAGAAGACAAAAAATTTCTTTCCAATTGTAATACCCCTAGTACGAACCCAATTGTAAATGTAAGATGAAAATGTACTTAAGCTATTAATATGTTTGATATCATTTTTTTATGCACCTTTCATGGCATAGTGCACACATGTACTGTGCACTAAAATGATTAAGTGTGCACATTCCATGATACTGCTCGCAACAACTTAAGTGTGCACGAGTTTGAGGCAAGTGAGCCTTTGTGTATATGTTGTGTTTTATAGGATGGTGATCTAGTTATTATAAGCTATGAGTCTTATGTTTTGTATTAGGCCAGAGAGCCTAGATGATAAAGGCCAGTGAGCCTATTTTTGTATATCTCTTATAATTAATATAAAATACATTGTTGCGTGTAGACCGACCATGATAAAAGAGTATGGGGGACTAAACTCCACTAGTTAGGGAAAGGGGGAGGATAAAAGTTAAGGAAAAGGGGCTAAGCTAGGGAGATTAAGAAAAAATGGAATATTATATTAATATTCCTTAAAGTATAAAGTATGGATAATTATTTTATCCTAAGTTCTAAGGATGGGGACAAGTGGGCCAAAGTAGCTCCCAACATGACAAGTGTCAAGTTGGGAATATGCATACATATAGTTTGGAATTAATTCATTTTCCCATCATTTAGTCACCCATTCACTCACTCACTCAGTTGTCCTTTGTACCATTCTGTCACTATACTGGAACATATATATATACCCATACACGTTTGTGTACCTGGTTAGCTTGGGAGTTGGACTGAAGAAGCGGGTTGTCAAGCTCATGGGATATTGAAGAGATCGGTTGTCAGGCTCATGAGAAATATCTCAAGGTGAGAGAATTGTTGGGAATTGATTTTTGAATGTGCTAAACTGCAGCTACAGGGCTCTAAGACTTCATGTCCGACCTGTTGTTGAATCCCAGAAAGGAAGTGGGGCAGTTGAAGGATTGTTGAGCAGAGAAGGGGCACACTTCCTGGGGTGAGACAAACATGTGGGGAATGAGGGAGTTTAGGTTGTTAGTTTGAGTTGGCACCTATGATAGAGTCTTTCTTGTTGTCTATGATACATCATCTTGGTTAGGAATCCCTTTACCTAGGTGGAGTTTATTCCTAGCTTGGGGGTGACCCACTGCTGAGAGTGATGAGTAGTGTGGTCTAAGGTTGGGAGGTTCGTGGAAGGTATGCACATAGTTGGTGATATTGTTACCAAGATAAGTGTCAATTGTGTGTTAATTTATATGTTGCATTATTATTTTTGTGTTATATTTATGGGAATTTCATGTCTATGTTGTATGTATATGCTTACTGTCATTTCCATATGAATCTATGCATTTACAGTATGTATTTTTCTATTTACGTTTTATATATAAAGTTCCGGAAGAGTTCTGTGTGTATATGTTTTAATTGCATGCAGTCCAAAAACATTATGTGGCATAGTTCAGTTGGATGCTAGGTATGTTACAGTATGTTGAAAAGAGAATGAATTTTTTTTCTAGAGTAGCATGGTCCGACCTGGGTGGTTGGGGATGTTACAATATGGTATTTGAGCTTACGTTTTCAACATTGAGCCTGGATGGGCTGAGAAATTTGATTTGAAGAGAAATTTCATAGAGGATCGATTTTGAAGTGGCCAAATTTAAAGTTACAGAGCTTCCATGGTAAAATTTAGAAGCAACGACGTGGAATTGGGCAAAAGCCCCAATTTTTGTTGTTAAATTCATGAGCAAATTGAGAAATTTGGCCAAGTGGTGAGATATTCTTGATTTAATATATGTTCTAGCAAATTCAGACATGGAATTGGTCGAATTTGAAGTTAAAGTGAAGCCATGAAATATGGAGCGAAATTAATTGATTAAAATGATCAATTCATGAATTGATTATGGGAAAAATTTGATCCAAAAATGTCAACCCACATAGATTTGTTATTGCAAAGGTTGAATGGGTGTTATCGGGGTGAAATTGCACAAATTTCATAGTTGCAGAATGTCTGCGGTAAAAATGGGGAAAAAGTTAGGAAAAAGCCCCAATTTATGCAGAGGAATTCACAAGGAATTGATGTGCATGAAAATGAATGTGCATAGGTGGGTGCACTAAAAATGCATGATGCGCAGTGAAAATCTTGTTATATGTCGAAAAATATCAGCGTGCGGGCGCGTGCGCTAAACTTTGGCGTTGCGCGGAAAAATATCGACGTGCAGGTGTGTGCGCTAAATTCAACATTGCGTGGTGCGGATTGAGTGGCACATGCATAATACTAGAACGCGTTGTATGCACATTCATACTAATGGCGTGCATGGTGTGTGCAGTATTGAAAGAATGTAGGAGAATTTTGTTGGTGCACGGGCAATGTGGGTATATGTTGTCGCGCGACAGTTTAGTTAATGATGCGCGTGGAGTACTGATGCGTGGTGGGGCATAATAAAATTTTGCATGGTGCAACATGTAGAGTAAAATGCGTGTGGAATATTATCTCGTGACACAAAAATGGTGCATGACAAACAAAATTGCATGCAACAAGTATTAGTGCAAGAACCAAAATTTTGTATGGTGGCTATTGGCATGCGACAATTATTGGTGCGCTAGTTATTGGCATGACAGAGAAGTGATGCACAATGGTTATAGGTGCATGGAGCATGAATTACCTTATGGTATTGTTGTGCATGCTAAATATGGGTGTACAGGTTGAAATTTGTGCACGTGAATTCATTTGGATGTTGAACAACAACAAAAAACCAGCGAGTTTCTGCGACATTTTATATTGTTTGAACGCCATCTTTTTGCAGCGTGTTTTTGAGGTCCCTAACAACATTTTTAGCTACTCAAAAACCATGAGAACAGAGTGTATACACTGTACCAAGGTACACTTTGTCTCTGCATCTCAAATAAAAGAGCCTGGAGAGAGATTTCTAATGGTGTAAATTGTTCGTCAAATTAAGCTTTTATGAGAATGTTACAGGACAAACAGTGGAGGGTAAATCTTAACACCCAACTAACTTCAAAGAGCCATAAATTTCTGCTCCAGAATCAGATTAAGGCATAGGAGCAGTCAATGGAAATCTATTGAACCACATAATACAGTCCTAGATATGAATTACATTTCTAGTCATGTTAAAAATTCTTAAGATGGAAAAGAAGGTACCTATATCATTCCAGACCAAAAACATGAATTGGCCTAGAACTTTAGCAGACTGTAACTAGCATCCCAGAACCCAGAAAGAGGTAAAACTTGGACAGAATGTCCAAGATATGTATATGAAGAAACCAAATTGAGATCCTACAAAAACCCCAATGGAGTAGGTTTGAAAATTCATAATTACAACATAGAGTTGTGCCAAGTTGAAGTGTGAACAGAAAAATTAATGGGCAATTTTCAAATAACCATAACTTTCTGCTCAAGACTCAGAATTGAGCATAGGAGAAGGTGTTGGAAAGGTGTTGGATAGTAGAATATAAATATTCACCTATAAAATTGATCTGGGCATTCAATTGTTTAGGAAATTAGAAGAAATAATTCTGATATATTATTGAACCATAATGGTTCATATTTTTCATGAAATTGTTGAGTCAGATAACCTGACAAAGTTTTGATGGTTGCACATTTTGCAGAGTTAACACCAACTAGATCAAATCAGGATCATCAAAGAGTCTAGATGAATGGAATATGCACAAGGGACTTAAATCCAGTAAGATGATATCATAGGGATGGATGTCCATTTGGGCATTGAAGGAACAAACTCCAATGGACATGGAGAAGGAAGGGACGAAAACATGAATATGGTAGAGACCATTAAAAATTTGTAGAAGGATGTACAAAGCCATAAAGATGATAATGAAAGGCTTCTGAGATCCAAGGAGAAACAAGAGGAATTCAACATGAAGTTAATGCAGATCTTGAATATAATAGAAAATAAATTGGATAAGGAGAGTGGCTCAAGCAAATCAGGAAGTCACGAGTCTCCTGATGAGAAACGAAGAACAAGAAGTGTTAGAAAACATCATTGTCACTCCACGAGGCATTCTAATAAGAGAGAACATAGAAACTCAAGTACATCCCCTGTCAGGAAGAAAAAGAGGTATGGGGTGGATGAGCTACGAGGAGAAATGAACAAAATCAAACCTCCTACATTTGATGGTGAGCACATGAAGGATGAATATGCAGAGACATGGTTGTTGGGCATGAGAAAGTATTTTCAATTGCATGATTATTCATCTCATGCATAAGGAAGAATTTCCATCTATCGACTCAAGGGAAAGGCATCCATGTGGTGGGATGAGCTTGTGCAGGTGCAACACATTAAAGATAAAAGTGTTACTTGGAGGTAATTCAAGAAGTATTTTGAGAAGAAATACTTGACTAAGAGATACTATGACAAGAAAATGAAAGAGTTCTTTGAACTCAAGCTTGGGAGTATGACCATAGATGAATATGAAAGAAGGTTTTTAGAACTGTTGAAGTATGTTTCTTTCATCAAGGATGAGATGGTTAAGATTCAAAGGTATGTGAGTGGATTTCCATCATTCATCAGTGACAAAATACAATATGATGATCCCCAAACATTGGAGGATACCATAAGGTGAGATAAATCACTATATGATCAGCAAAAAGGAAGGCTGACTTTCCAAAAAGCTTGGGAGGACAAAAATAAATTCAATATGGATCAGAGGAAGAAGGGAACTAAGCCACCATTCTTCGGAAACAACCCTCAGGGACAACCAACTTCTAGATAACCCAGAACAATTGAGATAGGGGGTCAAAGGCCAAGGAAACCACCTATTCAATGTTGGGGTTGTAAAGGAGATCATATGTTTAGAGATTGTCCTCACAGAGGTAAAAAATTGAGGATTGTTCACAATGTACAACAATATGAAATAATGGAGCACATGGGAAGAAATGTAACAAGGATCTATGCAGGCCTAGACAACAAGCAAGTAGAGTATCAATCACATATGATTGAAATGGAAGGTATGATCAACAACCAAACCATTGCTATTTTAATTGATTCAGGAGCTAGTCATAGTTATATAGATCCTAAGATGGTGGAAAGTTTGCATTTGCCNTGAGAAGAAATACTTGACTAAGAGATACTATGACAAGAAAATGAAAGAGTTCTTTGAACTCAAGCTTGGGAGTATGACCATAGATGAATATGAAAGAAGGTTTTTAGAACTGTTGAAGTATGTTTCTTTCATCAAGGATGAGATGGTTAAGATTCAAAGGTATGTGAGTGGATTTCCATCATTCATCAGTGACAAAATACAATATGATGATCCCCAAACATTGGAGGATACCATAAGGTGAGATAAATCACTATATGATCAGCAAAAAGGAAGGCTGACTTTCCAAAAAGCTTGGGAGGACAAAAATAAATTCAATATGGATCAGAGGAAGAAGGGAACTAAGCCACCATTCTTCGGAAACAACCCTCAGGGACAACCAACTTCTAGATAACCCAGAACAATTGAGATAGGGGGTCAAAGGCCAAGGAAACCACCTATTCAATGTTGGGGTTGTAAAGGAGATCATATGTTTAGAGATTGTCCTCACAGAGGTAAAAAATTGAGGATTGTTCACAATGTACAACAATATGAAATAATGGAGCACATGGGAAGAAATGTAACAAGGATCTATGCAGGCCTAGACAACAAGCAAGTAGAGTATCAATCACATATGATTGAAATGGAAGGTATGATCAACAACCAAACCATTGCTATTTTAATTGATTCAGGAGCTAGTCATAGTTATATAGATCCTAAGATGGTGGAAAGTTTGCATTTGCCAAGAAGAAAGCATGGAAAATCTTGGTTCGTGCAGCTGGCTACTGAAGCCAAAAGATAATTTAATGAGATGGTTAATCCATGTCTTATGGACATGAATGGACTGAACATCAGGGTAGATTTGAACATCTTTCCTTTAGGTTCCTATGACTGTCTAATTGGGATGGATTGGTTGGACCAACATCATGTTATCCTAGACTGTCATAACGAGGAATTCAATTTCTTGGATGAGGAAGGAAAACTAAGGAAAGTGCAGGGAATTCCCAGGGCAGTAACCATCAGATAAATTTCAACATTGCAGCTGAAGAAATGTTATAGAAAAGGGTGTCAAATATTTGCATCACGTATGGAAGAGACACCTAAAGATAAGGTGTCAAATATTGAAGATTATTCATTCCTAAAAGATTTTGAAGATGTGTTTAAGGAAATACCAAGATTACCCCCTAAAAGAGACATTGATTTCTCCATATATTTGATGCCTCGAGCAGCTCCAATATCCAAGACTCCATACAGGATGAGTACACCAGAATTGAAGGAATTGGAAATGCAACTTTAAGAGCTCTTAAAGAAGGGGTATATACGCCCAAGTGTGTCACGTTGGGGTGCCCCAGTTTTATTTGTGAATAAAAAGGATGGGACATTGACACTTTGTATTGACTTTAGGTAGTTGAACAAGGTAACTGTGAAGACTAAGTATCCCTTGCCAAGGATTGATGACCTCTTTGATTAGCTGAAAGATGAAAAAATATTCTCCAAGATTGGTCTTAGTTCTGTGTTGAGACTTGAAATTGACATTCCCATTACCCTATTATACTCTTCACCTATACCTTTTTGGCCTACCTAAAGCTTGAGTGAATGACAAGAACGCTACCAATTGCTAGTAATAAGGTCATAAAGTAAAGTATGGTTAATTCATGCAATTTGTGGTTTATTGAGTTAATGAATTAAATATTTCATGTACTAATGCTCAATTTGTCATATGTGAATCCTTGACCTCTAGATGTTTAGCGTTCCTGTACCAGCTCAACTATCTGGTACCTGCACACCAAGACTTCTACTGTCCAAATCCGGTACCAAACACATCCGGTACTAAATCTTACCTGTTGCGATCCAGTACCAATAGCCACGCTCTGTCATGATCCGGTACCAATGGCCATGCTCTCTCATGATCCGGTACCACCTTTTACACTCTGTCATGATCCGGTACCATCTACCTGTTATGATATGGTACTAATATGGAAGAGCCTAATGCACTATGTTAAGTGCCAGATCTCACCTAAGCCAATTGGTGGATGTCTATTTGCTATGATAAGAATAGTTTGTTGATTGCCTCATCCTTATGCACTTCGTGTCATGAGGATGAAGCTAAAGATGTAACCGAATGATTAAACTTAACAACTGATTGATTTGCAAATCACTTCGTCTCCTTGTGTTTCTCGATTCAGACTATTAAATAGTCGTGGCAAGGATGGTAGAAGAGTAAGGAGAGTTAGCATATCACCAATATGGAAAGAAGCGTATGATAGTACAGAACATGTCCTAAGTGAAGATTAATGGAATGTCATTTTATCTCCATATTCTGATCATCTATGATTAAGAATGAGTTGAGTTGTTAAAGAGAGTTTTGATTTTATGTTTTGAAGTGTGAGTGAGAGTAATGTGTGTGTTAAAAGAAAGCTTCATGTAGACTTCAGTAGATGACCTGTTGAAGTGGCAAGGGCCCACCGCCCAACAAAGGTCATCCTCTTTGTAGATTAGCATTAGTATTTGTTTTCAGTAGTATAAACATTGAATCAGCTAAAGATTTAACTTTGTTAGATGATAGCAGTATAGCTTAGATTAAGATTTCCATTCTATAATTGCTTAGAGATCTTTAATTTCTCTATTTTTGCATATGCCCTGTTTCTGTTCTCATGAATTTGATTTCCTTGAGTGATCATAGATGTTGGCAGCAATAGTCAAAACTACTTGGATAAGAACTAGTGAAGTTCATTGTGAACCACAGCAGAACCAACATACTGACTTTTGAACTACCCATGCTATGCTGATTGATGTGGGATTTCCTTTCAGAAAGTGTGGATTGCATAGTTAGTTTTCTGGGTCAGACATCAGAGTTGATTTATCAAACCAATTCTATCTCATACTTGCATGTGCCATAATGGAATAGATAGCCTCTCTGTGAAAGACAACCAAAGTGCATT
>SNQJ01S0016731.1:29151-62029 GCA_010110895.2 Picea sitchensis
TTTACCAAACAAAGCAGCTTATAGGTTGACACCTAGAGAGAATGAGGAAGTCAATAATCAAGTCTAGGAGTTGTTGGATAAATCTTTAGTCAGGGAAAGCCTAAGCCCATGCATAGTACCAACTGTGTTAATTCCAAAGAAAGATGGAGGATGGAGAATGTGTACAGATTCCCAAGCCATCAATAAGATAACCATTAGGTACAAATTCCCTTTACTAAGGATGGATGATTTGATGGACTGTTTGAGTGGAGCAAGCTATTTTTCCAAGATAGACTTGAAAAGTGGATATCATCAAATATGGATGAGAGAGGGAGATGAATGGAAAACAACATTCAATACAAATGAAGGATTGTTTGAATGGCTGGTCATGCCGTTTGGCTTGACAAATGCACCAAGCAAATTTATGAGGTTAATGAATGAAGTGTTGAAAGACTTCATAGGAAAATTTGTCATAGTATATATGGATGACATACTAATCTTCAGTAAGACAAAGAGAGAACACTTAAAACATTTGACATCAGTGATGGAAAGGTTGCAGTAAGAGAAATTGTTGATAAATCCGAAGAAAAGTTCTTTTATGAAGAAGGAGCTCATATATTTGGGTTTCTTAATCTCTTCAAATGAATTGAAGATGGATCCAGAAAAGGTGAGAGAAATCAGAGAATGGCCATCACCAAGCAACATTTTGAGGTGAGAAGTTTTCATGGGTTAGCAAGTTTTTATAGAAATTTTATTAGAAATTTTAGTGGTATATGTGCACCCATGCTTGACACTACGAAGAAGAAGCACAAGTCCTTTAATTGGACAAAGAAAGATGAAAAAAGTTTCAAAGTGTTGAAGGAGAAAATCACAGAGCAACCAATTATGATCTTACCAGATTTTGGAAAAACATTTCAAGTGATATGTGATGCAAGTGGATTAGCTATTGGATCAGTCTTGAGTCGGGACAACGGGCCAGTTGCTTATTGTGGTGAGAAACTGAATGACATCAAGCAAAAGTAGTCCACATATGACAAGGAATTTTATGCAGTGATTAAAGCTTTGAAGAAGTGGAGACACTATCTAATTCCTAAAGAATTTGTCTTGTACAGTGATAATCAAGATTTACAGTTTATTACTAGGCAAGAAAAGTTGAATCAGAAACATGCAAAATGGGTAGAATTTATGCATAATTTTACTTTTGTTATTAAACACATTGTTGGAACTGCTAACAAATTTGCAGATGCTTTGAGCAGGAGGAGTTTGATTGTACAAGAATTCCAAGTGGATACCTTAGGGTTCGAACACCTTAAGGAGATGTATAAAGAAGATGCAGATTTCAAGGAGGCTTATGAGGCATGCAAGAATCCTTTATTGAGAGACATAAGCCAATGGACTAAATATTTGATCCAGGATGGATTGTTGTTCAAGGGAAGCCAATTATGCATACTGAAATGCTCAATGAGGGACAACCCGCTGAAAGAGAAACATAGTGGAGGTTTAGCTGGACATTTTGGTCATGATAAGACATTTGCCGAGCTGTGCGGTTCGTATTATTGGCCGAGCATGAGAGAAAAAGTGAAAAAGTTTGTGAACAAATCCAGAATTTGTCGATATGAAAAAGGAAGACAACAAAACACTGGTATGTATCAACCATTACCAATTCCAGAAAGGTCATGGGATGCAATCAGTATGGATTTTGTTTTAGGATTGCCTAGAACTCAAAAAGGGAGTGATTTCATATTTGTTGTGGTGGAAAAATTCTCAAAAATGGCACATTTCATACCATGCCACACGACAAACAATGCTACCCACATCATCAATTTGTTTTTCAGAGAACTAGTGAGACTACATGGATTGTCGAGGAGCATAGTTTCATACAGGGACACCAAATTTGTAGGACACTTTTGGAGGACTCTATGGAAAAGGTTGGGGACAAACTTGTCCTTTAGTTTAGCATATCACCCTCAGACAGATGGATAGACTGAAGTAGTAAACAAGAGTCTCGGAAAATTGTTAGGAAGTTTAGTCACTGAGCAAGGTCGACAACGAGATCAGATTCTGGCACAATCATAATTTGCATTCAACAATTCAGTGAACATGAGCACGGGAAAAAGACCATTTGAAATTGTGTATGGTATACAACCAAGAGGGATTACAAAGTTGAGAGACATGAATCAAGATGAGTCCATAAGTGTCGGAGTAGAGGATTTTACAACAAAAATGCAGAAACTCCATCACAGAGTCAGAGAACAACTAAATGACAACAACCAGAAATATAAGAGTAGAGTTGATCAAAAGAGGAGAGAATTTCAATTCAAAGTTGGAGATGAACTTTTAGTTCATTTAAGAAAAGAGAGGTTTACAAGGGGAATATATAAAAAATTGAAGATGAAGAAGATAGGACCATGCAGGATTCTCAGAAAATTCGCAGCCAATGCTTATGAAATTGAGTTACCAGACAATGTTGGGATATCACCGATATTCAATGTTGCAAACATGTATCCTTACAAGAGAGATGAAGCAGGAGAATTAGATGATCGGAAAAAAATTCAGTGGGAAGAGAAATTGCCCACAACAGAAAAAACTTCAGATGGAGAAAATCATTGAACAGAGGGATGGAAAGAAGACCAAGAGGAAGACATATCCTGAATAATTAATGAAGTGGAAAGATCATCCAATGGAAGATGCAAGTTGGGTCACAGAACCTGATATTTTGAAGCATGGAAAGACAGTGCAGGAACTCATGGACAGGAGTCCATGAATTTTTTTAACTAGAGGAGTATGATGCAGGAGCATCACCTTCAAGTCAACAACGCACGCGTGGAGGCAAATGAATGACATCTCAGTAGGACCGAGTTTCAAATCAACATTTATTTCAGAGATAAATCGATTGTTGAGATATTTTGTAATCAACATTTTAAAAATGTAACTTGTTTGTAAAGTCATGAAGGACTGTAAGGGATTGCATATATGGAGTGTTGACTTTATCTAGCAATAACTGGTAATTATTGTAATAGGAAAAAGTAGG
Organism: Picea sitchensis; assembly: GCA_010110895.2. Classification (NCBI taxonomy): domain Eukaryota; kingdom Viridiplantae; phylum Streptophyta; class Pinopsida; order Pinales; family Pinaceae; genus Picea; species Picea sitchensis. The sequence continues at coordinate 32,162 of SNQJ01S0016731.1, forward strand.
TAACAACTTTGAATTTGATAGGATAGATTTCATATGGGACAAGAGAGCTGGTGGAGCCAGTCCTTAGATACATAGATTATTGGTGCATTGTAAGAGAGAGGAGAGTATGAGAATGTATGAGTATTGTAGGAGATAGATATCAGAGAGATCATAGAACATAGTAGAGTAGAAGAAACACTATGTAATTTACGTTTTCATGAATGAATGGAACAAACATAATTGTCCCAAGTCCTTGGACTGCGTTCATTTGATGTATGCATGAATGAATGTTATATTCTCTGTGTGGTTATTTTCATTTTCTTTCATGTATGAGTGTTCGAGAGAGTGACTGTATGAGTTCGTGACGAAGCTGGATGAGTTTCAATTGTTTCTCTTCTAACACTCATATGCAAGGTGTGCATCCCGAACGCAAGGAGTGTGTTGACTGAGTATCAGGTTGACTCAGATGATTTCAGAGAGAGAACAAGAGAAACTTAGACCATATGCAAGGTGTGCACAATTTCAATAAGTGACCAAGCGTTGAAGAACTAGAACAGAGGAATGCCAGGTGGGCGAGAAGAATTTCCTTCCAAGAAATCCTTCGAACTGAGTTATTTGAAATCCCGAGAACGCAAGGTGTGCATGGGAGATCAAAATCCTTTTAAGGACAAAATCTCAGAAGAGATAACACTTTTCACGAGTGTTGACGAGATCCCAGAGCCGGATTCGTAGGAAAGACAAAGGTTTGAAACCTTTGAAGGCTGATAAATATACCAAGTGGAGATATCAAAATCTCAAGAAGAGGAGCGATCGTGATCGTTGGATCATAGTGAAGAAGATAGACAGTCATCGGATCAGAGGGAGGTGCACGAGCCTTAGCACCTTTTCACATAGAGGAGAGAGAACCTATCAAGGTTTTGAGAACTCAGATTCCCGGAGTCCGGAGAGTCGAAACCCCGAAGTAGAATCTTAGTCGTCTAATCACAGGAACAGATCTGAGCCATCATATTTTTGGAGAAAGGATCAAGCGTCAGATCAAGAGAGAGGATATGGACTGTCAGATACCATGAAGCCCAAAAGGAGTCAAGTTTGAAACTTGAGATTCCCGAAGCGCGGAGAGACGAAGGGCCAAAGTGAACATGGATCCTTGATTTAGAAGGGTACGTGTCGACATATTGAGAGATCAAGAGGAAGGAGGAGGCTGAAGTATTGAAGCACTCGAAGCCCGAATACCCAAAGAGATGTGAGTCATCGATTTGTGGAGGGACACTTGTTAACAGATCTCGAGCTCTGGGGAAAAGTTGAAGTGGGTTTTCAGTTTGATAACTGAGATTGTCGAAGAACGAAGACCCGAAATAAAATCTAGACCGTGAGATCAAAGGGAGATGTGGAACGAATCCATGAACTCTGGGTAAACACCTGAAGTGATTCATAGAAGTTGGATTGGGAGGAGACATGGTGCAAATCTGTTAACTCCGGGTAAAGACCTAAAGTGATCCTCGATCGTCAAATCAGGAGGACACACGTCACAGGGTTGGAGACTCCAGATAAAATCCATTGGGAAAAAGGCTTGAGATTTGAGATCTCAGAAGTCCGAAGCCCGGAGAAAAATATCGACCGTTGATCAAGAAGAGGGTTGTGGAACCCTTGGTTTGGGTTGAATGGTCAAGCACCTGAAGTGGAAGTAAGATCGTTGATTGGTAGGACAGGTGTCTGCAAATCACGAGCTCCATAAGGTTGGAATACGAAAGAGGGATGGATTTGATATTTCAAACTCCCGGAGTCCAGAATTGTGAAGAGATGATAGTCGTTGATCTAGGAGGGGTAGATCTGGTCCATAGAGTTGAAAGGTGCAGATCTGAACCGTCGATTTATACAGTATCAACAAGATTGTGAGATCGATGATCCCGTGGCATTGCAGGGATAGGAGTAGCATGGAGTTAAAAATATAGAGGGAGGGCCGCAATCCAAACAATGGTTTCATGAAGAGGACACGTGGAGGCTGGAGGAGCATTGTGGGCCCAAAATTAGTTTGATTCCAAACCGCTTGTGGCCGTGCCTGCAATCACGTGGTCATCACCCAAGGTTACATTCGAGAGGGGGCTTATCTGAAAAGGAGCTATCACTCAACACTCTGATATTTTGTAGTAGGGCAAAAGGGAAGGTCGTGGGTTCTATCAGACTTGTACCAAGAAGCCAAAAGGGCCTGTGTCTCGACACAGAAGGAAACCATTAAGGTTTCAGAGAGTCATCAAACTCAAGAATCAGAGATCCTTTGACCGAGAGGTCACACAGTCCTACGTGGGAGTAGGGGGGTTGCATCATCTATGCTACCCATTCTATGACCAATGGGAAGGCTTGCACCAGAGCCTTCCATACCATTGAGCCTCTCTTTGATTTTTGAGGTTCTATGATCCATTCCAAGATCGATTTGCCTCAGAAATATTTAGATTGCAACACTCTAAACCATAGAGAGGACCCTGCGTTCATTCTCCATAGACTCTTCCCTATAAGTGCTTGAGAGAAAATAGTGATGTATTTTAAACCCCACCACCCTAGCTCTATTGAGGATGCAATGGAAGACCACTTAGCAAGATGGGTCCCTTTTAAGGCACCTTGACCAGCCCATAGATATTGACGACTAATTTTGTGAATTTTGTTCAGAATTACTTTCAAAATCGTAGCGATCGACGCCCACTAAACATGAATACTTTCAAAAATTGACTTCAATAAGACCAATCTCCCTCCCCGTGACAACAATCTGTTCACCCAAATTGAGATACGTGCCTTGATTTTCTTTATCAACCAACTCCAATCCAAGATACAATACTTGTCAGGATTTAAGAAGAAACCTAGGTACTTGTTCTTAGTCTCACCATTTGTTTAAGTTCTCCTCCAGGCCAATTGTGAAAGATAACTGAAGATTTGTCAAAGTTCATCTTCATACCAATGGCCGTGCAAAATAACTCGAGAACGTTTTTGAATTATGATTTAATTCCTATTGAACCTTGAATGCAACAAAATATGTCATCTACAAAGAGGATATGGGAAACAAATTTGCTCTCAAAGACTTTAAAACCACTTAGTTTATGTTTTTCTTTTGCCACCTTGATCAATCTGCTTAGAGAAAATGATATAATAAGAAAGAGGAACAGGGAAAGAGGACATTCATGTCTTAGACCTCTGGTGGCTCTGAAGAAACTAGAGGGAGAGTCATTGATGAGGACTACAAAAGAGGCTGATTCGACGCACCCCATAATCTAGTGACAGTGGGAATCAACACCCCCATACGACTAATATCTAGCCTAAGGAAAGTCCAGTTAACCTTGTCATGTTCCTTTGAGAGATCCAGTTTGAGCAATGCTATTTTTTCCCTCGATATGTTGGTTGAGTGTAAGACCTCTTGAGATAAATCCACCGCACCATGAATTTGACGATTGATCAAGAAACCAAACTGTTCATCCCCAATTATTTTACTTAGAAACAGTTTGAATCTTATTGCAATGATATTTTTAATTAATCTGTATACCACATTGCAACAATATATGGGCCTATAATCCCCAAAGGAAGAGCATTCTTTCTTCTTGGGGATAAAGTAGATAAAATTAGAATTCAAATCCCCCAATATCTTTCCGGATCTCTGGGATTCCCTCACCATCTGTAGAATATCCTTCTTTATGAAATCATAGAATCCCATAAAAAATTCCACCAAAAAACTATCTAGCCCTGGGAATTCATAGAAAAAAGGGTCGATTACAATTCCCCTTTTGACACTTCCACTTCTAGAGACTTGTTCATTTCCTTGTCAAAGGCTCTCAGAAAATTTGATACCACTTGCAGAATAGTCTAAACTGGACACCCTCTCGGGGATTTGAAAAGTAACTGGAAATAACTCACCCTTGCTTCTGTTTTTTTCTCAAAGGAGCTGACCATTCTGTCATCTTCATTCCTTATATCCCATATTGTGTTGACATTCTTCTTTAAATTTGTGAATTGATGAAAGTATTTAGTATTGTTATCGTCATCTTTGAGCCATAAGGATTTGCTTTTAAGTCTCCACTGCTCTTCCTCTTTCTTTAGAAAATACCGTTTTTTCGCTTCCTAGTTCTTTAGCACAGTTAATTGGTCTTCACTTAGAGGAACTTCATCTATCCTCTGATATAGGAATTTTATCTTTTCCTCCACTTCTAGAATTTGCCTCCGACTATGAGCTTTGAAAATGGGGATCCAATCTTTGATTGCTTTTTTAACCCCTCTAAGATTATCTGCAAACTGTTGCATCAAAGAGAGAGAGAGTCCTATGAATTCATATTTTTCCATGATTTTTTAAACCAAGGCCTAGAAATCTTCTTCTTCCAGCCATATACGGTTAAAACTGAAAGGAGAGGGGTATTGCTTTGTCTGTGATTTAATTTTGAGAATAATAGGTATGTGGTCTGAGCCGCCTCCTTCATTAACCAAAGAGTTGACCAATATATTTTTTTCAACAGAGCCTTCGTTACCAAAAATATGTCCAACCTCTTGGTTACTGCTTCCTTCCTCATCCTTTGGTTACTGCTTCCTTCCTTCCTTGTCCAACCAACATTACACTAGGTAGGGACTAATTTAAGAGGCTCTATATCCACCAAATGAAGTTTGGTCAAGAGAGAGAGAAAATAATCTCTTTTATTATCCACCTTTGCATTTCCCCCCTATACTTCTCTATGGGAAAGAGAAAACTTAAGATCACCCCCTACCACCAAGAAGGGGTCATTGAAAGCTCCTGCATAGACTAATTCTTCCCAAAATGGGACTCTGCCAACATAGGGGCCATATATATTCAAAACTGACAAATAAAAACCAAGATCCTTTACCTTCAATTTAATAGAAATAGTCAACTGAAAGGATGAAGAGGATAAGTATAAGCACGAGGGACCCCATCCTTTAATCAAACCACCCGACATTCCATCCTCGACCGAGGCACAAAAATTCCAATTCTTCAACCAAGGTTCTAAGAGGCTCTTAGATTTTGATCATGAGCACATTGTTTCTTGGAGAAGAAAGATGTATGGATTAAGGCTCTGGATGAGCCTCTCGAGGGACATAATTTTATGGGCACACCCAACCCTCTCACATTGTAGGAGAGAATGATCATTTAGGGCAGGAAGACTATACATTCCTTTCTCTAAGGGATCCAATGATTGAATCTTGTTTTCCTTTACATATCTCCAAAATTTCCTTCACATGTGCTTTGAGTAAGTTTGACTTCCTTCCCACCGGGTTAGACTGAAGGGTGTTAAGAGATAAACCACCATGAGGCGGGGACTAGGATATGCTTATTCCTTTGGATTGCAAGTCATAGGATTTTATTCTAGGACAGGAAGAGAACTTCGAGGGATCAAGGGCACCTGAAGCAAAGTCCAGAACAATCGTTTCAGACTCCTCAGGGAAGGCCACAAGGACCGGGAAGGGGTCATGAAGGGGTGGGGATTCAAGGGGAGATACATAATAGGGGGAGGGATAGGGAGTGGGGGAGAAGGGGAGACATGATCAATAGGAGGAACTGAATAAGGGGGGATATTCATACCTAAGTTTTTGTCGCTTAGAGAAGATTTGGTAGTCAGTCGATGCCTTTTCGACTCATCTACTTTTTTAGGGTTGGAGTGGAGATCCTCCTTTGGATCTGGAAGGGGATCTGTGACATCTCTTGCACTAGTAGACTTGTGCCAAATCTTTGGGGAATGTGAGAACGAAGGAAAAACCTTTGTGCAATGTGCTTGAACATGGCTAATTTCATGGAAACAATAACGCCGAAAAATAATTTTCCAGTAATTCACTTTTTGTTTCTAGACTTGTCCCCATAAACCAGGTCAAGACTGCTTATCATATCGTCTCTCACGTCGAATTAAATGTTTATCCATGCCCACCTATGATCAAGTTTATAGTTCTAGGAGGGTTCAAGGCTGATAAACACTCCTAAATTGTTCCCTATCGCCTCCAGGGATCCCTAACCTTATCCCAGTACGAAAAAATAATGGTGACATAAGATCATGTGTTGATTTCCGTGCTTTGAATAAGGCAAGTGTTAAGGACAATTTTCCTCTTCCTAACATGGAACTTATTTTACAGCAAGTGGTGGGATCTCAAATGATTTCATTTCTTGATGTATTTTCAAGATACAATCAAATTTGAGTCAATAGGGTTGATAAATATAAAACCATTTTTACCACACATTGGGGCACCTTCTCTTATGAACAGATGTATTTTGGTTTAATTAATGTAGGAGCTACTTTTCAAAGAGCTATGCAAATAACCTTTGATGATCTAATTGGTAAAACAATTCAAATTTATCTTCACGATTTGATTGTTTATTCAAGAAACCGAGAAGATCATTTTGATCATCTAAAACAAGTTTTTCTTCTCTGTAGAAAATTCAGAATGTCTCTGAATCCTATAAAATCTATTTTCGGTGTTACTACAGGAAAAATCCTTGGGCATATTATATCTGAATCGAGAATCAGTATTTATTTGGAGAGGGTTATTGCAATTCAGAATATTCAAGCCCCATCCTCAAAAAGGGAAATCCAATCATTCATTGGTAAGATTAATTTTGTAGAAAGATAGAGCCTCATATAGAATGCAGAATGAAGAAATATAGAGCTTCCTATTCCATTAATTAGATTCATGTGTTAGCATATATTAATGAGTGTTTCACAATGAAAGCGTGGCGGATAGATGAAGCCGCGTTACATAAGATCTTACACATGAATACACATAGCTTGTTATTATTTCACATTAGCAAACTAAGTGGGTAGTCTAATACATGGAGGAAAAAAAGTTGGATATAAGATTATTCTATGGAGTAGCAACATTATCGTTGCATACAATGAACGAGTACTAGCGTAGTACATTGATTCCCACAAATTTTAATTATCCCTTTGTAGAAAAGAGGAAAGGGTGCGAGCTAAAGCATAGAGTTGCATCAACATTATGGGTATTTCATGCAAGAGGGGAGGCATAATACTCAGAAGGATAGGAAGTCTAACACACCCAACATATTACATTACAAATAACATATTACATTCCTTCAAATATGTATGTATTTGAAAGGAGAAAATAAATATTGTGAAATTGGAAATGATGCAATGACTCTTTTCCCCACACTTTGCAACAAGGAAACTAGTCGATAGCCCATCCTCTAAAACTCCTAGTTGATCCCATGATAATTCGCTTCTGTCTCTCAACACCCTCACTAAATACAACCAAAAATTTCCTCAATTCAATCGTGGAACTAGTTTCATTTTCTTTATGGTGGAGATGGGAAGTGTTGTGATCGCAATTCTCACTTTCCTACATTGCCTATTGTAAGAGATTATCATATTCTTAATTATTGTTCCTTTTTTTTCATATCCTTATTTAATCTTAGCGCAAAAGATATATAGCACTCAAAGAGGTGAAAATGCATTCTCTTGTTTCCATTATTGGTGTGGTGCTTAGTAGATAAGAAAACTATCCATAATGGTCAAGGAATATCAAGCAAACCCTCATATTCAATGATATTTGGGATGACATTCACGATGGCGATACCAAACCTACCAAATCGATAACAGATAAAAAGATTTCCATATGGATGAATAAAGACAAGGAATCGTATGCCTTGATCATTGTTTTTGTAAGTGAAGAGGTGAGTTGTCATATTAGATCTATCAAATATTCTTGGAGTGCTTTAAATAAATTGAAAGATCTGTGTGATTCATATTCAATGTTGGAACTAATTCAATTGTTGATGAAGCTCTTCAACCTTGAAATGTAGGATAATGATCTCATGACTTTAGCTTTTGAGATTAAAGCAATCATGGACACCGTTGATTTCACTAGTGTGCAAATAGACATTTCTCTCATGGCCTTCATTAAGGCCCTCCAGCCCACATATTCTCACTATCTTGAATCACTTCAAGCTAGTGGACAATTGAAGTCCCTCAATTTTGACTCTTTGGCGGAAAAAAATTGCAAAATGTGATAAGGATATTGGAAAGAAGASAAATCATCCCACTGGAGACATTATGTGCCTTGCTTAAAAAGGGAAGAATCAATCACATGATTCTTCTAGAGGAGAAGGAAGTAAGAGATGATGTAGAAAGAASATTTTTAGAGGTAGGGGGGTAGACACAATCAAGGTGAGAGGTATGATCTTCATTGTATTCATTGTGGTAAGAAACAAYATGAATCAAAGACATGTAGAATCCCCTAGGAGAATATCAAAGACAAGAAGGAACAAAAGGAAGACAAAGGTAAAGATCTTGAATCTGCTCATTTTGTTGTTTCTCACAACATTATTGACATAAATGAAAATTTGTTCAAAGCTTCATTTGATTCTTGGAGATATGTTTAGTTGCTTGACATTGGTGCTACATGCCACATGACATTTTAGAGATATTTCTTTGAAGAATTGAATGACAATGTAGAGGGTGCAATGTACTTTGCAGATAGATCTAGTCTCAAACTTGTAAGAATTGATACCATCATGCTCAAATTCCCTAGATTCCCATATTTTCTTTTGAATACTGTTATTTATCTTCCAGAGTTGCAAAGGAACTTGTTTTCTCTTGTTAACATTTGACAACAAGGCCATTCCATTCACATGTTCAATGGAACAGTTGAAATAAGGTCTTTTGACGACATGGTCATTATGATAGGATGGGAGGATGACAAACTATTGAAGTTGAAAGGGACATCTGCATGGGCACACAATTTTGCACATATTTCTCACTATGATGAAGGTACATTATCTTCCAGTCTCTTGTGGCATGCTCGATTTGGGAACATCAACTTTGATAGTCTTAGTATGATGAAGACAAATGGTGTTTTTGATTTCCCTACCATTCCAAGGAATTTGAAACAATGTGGGGCTTGTATCGTTGGAAAACACAACAAGCAACCTTTTCATGATTCCACTTCCAAATCATGTAGAAAGATAGAGTTGATACACTCTGATTTGTGTGGCCCCATGCCTGTTCCATCTACTTTTGGTAAAAATACATCATTACTTTTATTGATGACTACAACAAGATTTATTGGGTTTATTTGTTGAAACATAAGTTTGAATAATTTGAAACATTTTAAAACTTTCATGTATGTATTGAAAATGAAGCACAATCTAGTATTAGCACTCTTTGTACTCATAATGGAGGGGAACATACTTGTAATGAATTTGAAAGCTATCTTCATCAACATGGAATAAAACATCAAACCATTATTCCATAAACTCCTTAGTAGAATGGTGTAGCAGAAAGAATGAACACGACACTCTTGAAAATGGTACATTCAATGCTATTTTTCAAGAATGTGAAGTTGATGTTTTGGGCTGTTGCAGTTCTATGTGCAACGTACGTGAAAAACATAAGTCCATCTCATGCTCTTGGAAATAAGACTCCTTATGAAATGTGGTATGGTTGAATTCCTTTGGTGAGTCATCTCAAGGTTTTTGGTTCCACCTACTATGCCTTAATTCCTAAGGAGCAAAGAAAAAAACTAAGTGCAAGGAGTCAAAGTGCATCTTCTTGGGGTACTCAAATACCACCAAGGAATAATGTCGTTATGATGAGGTAAACAAAAAGTTTGTTATTTCCATAGATATGGTTTTTCTTGAATCCACTAAGAATGACAAGATTATTGGTTGATAACTTGATCATCTAGATAGATTCACCTATGTAAAGACATATCATGAGTTTGATGATGAGATTCCACATCTTGAAGGGGGGATCCCTATCTTGGATCAATATTTGGAATCTCCTTTTGAAGTGCCATCTCCCCCTCATGAAGAAGGTCCAACCACTTCATGGGAACATGGAGTTCAATTGGATGATGTGATTGAGAGCATTGAAAGGTTGAAACTTGATGGGAATGTTGCACCATCTAAATCAGTGGAGAAACATGGCTCACCTCAGAAAGGTCCAAAGTGTCTCATAAAAACACTTGAAAGTGTTCATACCGACGAGGTTGGAAATACAAGAAGTAGAAGTTTAATCAAACAAGATGGAGGTGATGTAGATAATTCATATTTATGTGATGTAAATGATATGGATGTTTCATATGATTGTGGATTGAATTTATCTACTAACTTTGAACCAACCTCTTTTGAAGACGTTGATTCTCATGATGAGTAGAAAGAATCCATGTGGAAGGAGTATGATTCTTTGATCAAGAATGGGACGTGGAAGTTGGTAGATCTTTCATTCATAGCCAAAGCAATTGGTTGTAGGTGGGTCTACAAGAATAAGTACAAATCATATGGCTCACTTGACAAGCATAAGGCAAGGCTTGTAGCGAAAGCATATGCACAGAAAGAAGGCATAGACTATGAGAAGATTTTTTCCCCCACAACAAAATAGGATACATTTCATGCATTGTTGACTTTGGTAGCGCATAATAGGTGAAAGATTCATCACATGGATGTGAAGAGAGCCTTCTCAAATGGAGACTTGAAGGAGAATGTCTACATGTCTCAACTAGAAGGATTTATTGTGAAGGGTCAAGAAAATAAGGTATGGAATCTCATCAAGCATTTGTATGGACTAAAACAAGCACGTCGCGCATGGTATGAAAATTTGACTAAGCATATTTTGAAGATCAGTTTCAAATATTTTAATCTTGATGATGCAACTTTGTTTTTCAAGAAAGTTGGAAAAATGGTTTCATATCTTGTGGTGTATGTAGATGATCTTTTGATAACATGAAACAATGAAGCATATATTGCATCCATAAAGAAAGAATTGAAGAAGGGTTTTGAGATGATAGACATGGGAGATATTCACTACTACTTGGGTATTAAAGTAACTCAAAATCAAAAGCATGTATTCATCTCCCAGAAGAAGTAAATTGTAGAATTGTTGAACAAATGTGGCATGGATGATTGTAATCCTCTCTCTACACAATTAATGCTTTAATGTATTTTTAAAATTTGTTGGACTATGCAGAATTATTACATTAAAACATTTTTAAGAGGAAAGTAATAAGCAACTTTACTGCACAATGTTCTTTAAAAATACCTGAGAGGAAATCAACTCTAATGTTTGGACCACCTACTTCCAGGTTAATTAAAAAAATAAAGGATCACCAATCTGCAAATTATTGCATAGCGGGTGAAATTATACATTGGAGATTTGCATTGGATGATAGGGAACATAAGGCACATCAAAATTTGTGAGGACAATATATTGGGAATCCTCCCTTTAATACCTTATATGAGCTCCTGGAATTAAGAGAGTGGATGAAGGAGCATGAATTGGTAACACTTTATGATATCTCAGAATGGGAGGACACAAAATAAGGAATATGGATTGTTTGGAAGGAAATTAATGAGTCGGAACCACTCCAACACAAGGTTTCCTCCCTCCATATGCTTCTTAAGGGGTGGCTCCTATCAACAAGAGAACTCCAGAAAACCAAGGATAGGGGGGAAAGGGGGAAATTACACTATGAAAAAAAATTCTCTCACACTCACAATCTTCTAAATCGACAGTTTGTAAGGTTGTATGGATAGAAGACTACTTTGCCAAATTTAAGGCATTTTTCTAGATGTTGGTATATGGAAAACATATTATGTGAAAAATTGAAGAGGCGAGGGATTCAAGGTCCTTCGAAATCTCCTTTTTTTTTTCAACAAGAGGAAACATCAAGCCATCGCTTCCTAGAATGTGAGTTTTCTAAACAATTTTGGTTATTGGTGCATAAAGAACTAGGAGGCTCTCAAGACCCTCCTCGGAATGTTAGAGAAATGTTTGTAACCTAGCACCAGAATTACCATGGAAACTTAAAAAAAATGTCTTTTAAAGCAAGTATGGATGGTAACTCCAAAATTCATATGCTAGAAAATTTGGCTTGCTCGAGGAGGGATAGAAAAAAAGGCAAGAAACCTTGCTTTCTTGTCTGGTAGCAACACAAGTAAATGGATTTCTATAAGAGACAATACTCTCAAAAGGAAATCTCAAGAAAAATCCCATATCTCTAATTGTACAAGAAAAATAATGGATAAAAGATATGTTGGTAAGAGACAATTCGTTCAAGACACTCATCACTTGATTGTGGGATAATTCACTATGGCCAATGATATTTGAGAGTGTTAGAAAGGAGCAATGGATTGCCCAAAAAAACAAGTACATTATCTTTTTTGATGGTACCTTGAAACGAAATTCAGAGTCGGCACGTGTCAGGGGAATTACCATCAATCTGGAAGGAAAGCTAGAGTTTAGCTATGCTTAGTGGAGAGGAGAAGGAACCGACAACAATCCAAAAGAATTGGTAGTCTTTCAAGTGTTAAAGTTGTTAATGACTCAAGGGATAAGGAGGGTTACTGTGGTAGGAGACTCCAACCTTGTTATCAAACAATTGGATTTTCATACGACGTCAAAGGATATTCCCTCAAACAAATGATCCTTCACACCCAAATCCTAACAAATTGGTTTGAAAACATCAAGTTCTTTAATGTTCTCGCATAATTCAATGTTGCAGTAGATCATAAAGAAAATGAAGCCATAACCTTCCAAGTTAGGAAATCACAAACCAAGGGGGGGCAGTTTCAAATCTCCCGCATTCCTTGAAATGGCTTCACAACCTTGTAAATGGGGATTGGAGAGCTTCATTTGGAAAATGAAAACTTTGGATAGGAGGAATCACATCAGACCTCCCACTATTACACCAACATTAAAATCACCATTTAAGAATTGTATGGAGATCGTCAAATGGAGAACATATCACAATGTCAAGGACGAAGGGTCATTTCATTCCTTCAATCGACTATGCTCTTACACATATGGTGCTAGAGGGGGAATATTGGTTGTAGGATACACTGGAGTACCCTAGAGATGGAGCATAAGAAAGGTCGAGAGTCTTGCATCTCTTCGTAGGCTACATTGGCTAACCTCTCATCACAACTCTTGCATTATATGGTTGGACTCTCATCATAGGTTCTTTCTCATATTGCAAGTGGAGTGGCCTCTTGTATTGCCCAATGACATCCATATATCAAGAAGGCAGTTTTCATTAGGCGCTATTTCTCAACTTCAGTCTCAACCCGACTTGATTTTAGTTTTGTCTCAGCATTTGTGTGGTGTGGATATTTATTTTGGCATAAGATAATGGCCTCTCATATCAGTACGAAAATTCCCTCATGTTTGTCTTAGTTTACTGAGGGTGTGATAAGCCAGGATATAAAGGTGACCATGACCACCCAAATAGGTGCCTATTGTTGGTGAAAATATGTAGCAAGAGTAAGCAGATCTAAAAACTTTGTGGTTGCTACAAAACTATAGACAAATGGGGTTAGAAAAATAAAACCCTAGTTTTCCATGCATGAAATTTACGCTAAGATATATGTTATTCAATGAAAAGAAAGGACATGCAACATAAATAAAACATGAACAAAAAATACAAAGAATAAATTAATTTTTCATTACCCAATGATAAGAATATTTACATGTACACCTATGGAGAAAAGCCTTGAAAACTTGGATCCTCTACCGACCTTTCCTTGGGAGGGTTCTTTTCTTCCCTGCATGTGTGGCTTTTGCTGCTACTCTCCTCCTCCTCTATTTGTAGATGGTTGTTGTAGTGATGGTCATTTTCACAAACTAGGGTTTTGAATGAGAAAGCGACATACTAGGGAAAATGCTACAATGAGGGTATGAGAGAAAAATGGGAGATGAGGGAGTAAAAATGAGGGATCTATTTATGCATATGAATGAAATGGGGTGAGACCTCTCCTTTTATAGGCTAACTATGAGATTTAATCATATTTTTGCAAACATATTAGGCTAAATTTATTGCATTGAAAGCTAGGGTTTTTAGTTTTCTAATCTCATTTGTATGTAGCTTTGTAGCAACCACAAAGATTACAATTTTTCTCACTTGGTTTACATATTTGCACCAACAAAATGGTAACTCCACTAGGGATATAAGCCAATCTCAAGATCCCTAGTTGTGGGTGTGTGGTAAATGGTTGTTTTCCCCATTTTTATTTTGTTTTTATGGGGGTTTTTAGGGTTTCTAACTTTTTGTGAGTTTATGTTCGTGTTTGCAGGTTAGAGGTGCCAAAAAATCACTTAAGAGTCCCTCAGAGCCAAGGCTACAGGTGAAAATTTATCCCCAGGGACCAACACAATAAAATAGGGTAATAGAAGCAATGGTCAACACACTTATTGCACTCAATTAATGCATTGGTCAATGCAAGAAACCCCCTAGTTTAGTGTGTTGGTCCCTGGGGATGAATCTACACATGTGGTCTCGGCTCAGGGGGACTCCTAAGTGATTTTCTAGCACCAGTAACCTATAAACACGGAAAAAAAAGTCACAAGAAACTAGAAACCCTAAAAAACTCAAAAACAAAATAAAAATGGAAAAAACAACCATTTAATACAAACCCGGAACCAAGGATCTTGAGCTTGGCTCAAATCCTCAATGGAATTGCCTTCTGTTGGTGCAAATCTACATCAAGAGTGAGCATATATGCAAACTTTGAGGGTTGCTACAAAGTTACAGACAAATGGGGTTAAAGAACTAAAACCCTAGTTTTTCATGCAAGAAATTTACCCTAAGTTCTCTACTATTCAGTGAAAATGAAAAGACATGCAACATAAATAAAACATGAACAACAAATACAAAGAATAAATTAAATCTTCATTACCCAATGATAATAATCTTTACATGTACACTTATGGAGAAATACACTAAAGACTTGGATCCTTTGGTGGCCTCTCCTTGAGAGGGTTCTTTGCTTCCCTAAATGTGTGGCTTTGGTTGTTGTTCTCCTCCTTCTCTAGTTGTAGATGGTTGTTGTAGTGATGGTCTCTTTCAAAAACTAGGTTTTCAAATGAGAAAGGGGCAAACTAGGGAAAATGCTACAATAAGGATATGGGAATGAAATGGGACATGAGAGACAACAAATTGGGATCTTTCTATGCATGTGAATGAAATGGGGTAAGACCCCTCATTTTATAAGGAAAATATGATATTTACTCATATTTTTGTTTTTTTCAAATAAAATTAGAAGGGAAAGTCATAAAAGTACTTTATGACTTAAATAATTAAAATTAACTTTAAAAAGGAGATGAAAAAAACTGCCTCCTCGCGCTCTGCTAGCGCTACGGCTGGGCATGCACTGGCTCACATTTCAAGCTGCTCAGTAGCCACTGAGCCTCTGCCCTCCGTCAGGCACCTACGTGTGAGACCATGGATACCCTGGGGACCCCGTCCTCGAGAGATGCTTGCTCAAAACCATGGTTGTACATGACCCCTAAAGCACCCACTCCCTTTGCATCCTCCAGTGAGAAGTTCATAAAGAAAATGGACTCAATCCCCTCTGTGGCCCTTTCGGAAGAAGAAACATGCAAATCGGCCTTGAACCTCGCCGAGAGAAGTGCTAGGCTGATTCTGACCTCGGCCTTCTCCAAATCAGTGGAAGGAGAATGGACCCAAAGGCTGGAAGCCATTGATCAAAGAGAGGGACTCAAAAGTTATTTAAAATGGTAAGGGTTTTATTGTTTTGTCTTACAGCCAGGATAAAGGAAGGATTAATCTTGAAATGGGCCATACTTCATGGGACCCCGGGGTCTTTATCTAAACAAATGGACTCTAGATTTTGATCCCACAGGCGTCCTCACACATTTGTCTGGTTTTGGAGTGAAACTCCCTCATTACCTCTCCAGCGATGGAATAAAATCCCTCGGATCATTAGTGTCGTTGGGAAAATACATAGGCAAGAAAATTTTGCAAGAAAGAATCATTATTCTTGCCTTTCATTATCCACATGAAGTGGATCTAGAAGAGGAGTTGCAGGGAAGAAATCAACCTCATTGTAGCAGGGTGGATGCATGTCCGGGAGTTGGACTACGAACAACTATCGTTTAAATCCAGACATTGCCACGGGCAGAGACACTTTGCAAAGCATTGCAAGAAGAAGGTTGAGGAACAAGTAGACAAACAAAATGGGGAACAATGGACCCTAGTTCAAAAAAAATGCAAACACAAAAAGGCACAAAAGTAAAGGCAATATGGCTAAGTCTAGCAGCTCCAAAAGCAGAGCCAAAGAAGGAAGCAACTCCAATGGGACAAAAGTCTTGTGAGAACAATCAAATGAAATCTAACCTGGGAGAATGTGGAGCAGGCAAACCGCCACCTTCAAACAAGAGGGAGGGAAGCAATCTTGATTGAGATCAATCAAGCGACCCCTCAATCCGCTCTCATGAAATTGCAAAGGAAAAACGATTGGAAAGCTCGGGTTCTTAGGAGGATGGAAACCTATGGTCCTTCAAAAAGCAGGAAAGAATCATAAAGAAAAGAGGAGGAGGTAGAAAACAAAATACAAAGGAAGCCGGTCTACAATAAAGAAATCTCTGTGGTGAAATACGGTTAGGCCTTCCAGAAATTTAATCTATAAATGAAGTAATGAATCTCGTCTCTTGAACTATAGGGTGGGAATCCTCACTAAGGCAAAGCATTTAAGGACCTTTTGAAAGTAGATCCCTAAAAAAATTTCATGCTCCAAGAGACCAAAATAAAAGGAGCCAAAGTCCTTCTAGAGATCAGCGGTTCAAAGTAGAATAAAGGATTAACGTAGCCAGTCAGCTCAAGGGGAACTTCTGGAGGGTTGGAAACTCTTTGGATTGAAGACCTATTCCAACTGAATAAGCATCATGAAACCCAGCACTGGATCTTCACGGAAATGAAGCACAATGCAAGTAAGTTGTCCATCTCTCTCTTCAATCTTTATGTACTGTTTCCTACTCTGAAAAGCGAGAATGTTGGAATTCTCTCTGTCTTTTTAGAGGAGACTTCTCCCAGAAATATCATCATGGCAGGGATATTAATATTGTAATGAAAGCAAAAGAGAAGAGGGGGGGATCCAGCATCAAATACCCCATGTTGGCCAAGGTGGAGGAGCTCACATAGTTTTGGGATCTTTTAGATTTCAATCCTATCCGAGGCATTTATACTTGGTCCAATAATAGAGTAGGACTGGAGCACATTTCTTCTCGGTTAGATCGATTCTTGGTGCAAAGCTCCATAATGATGAACCAATAAGATCATCATCACCAAATCATGCCCTAAACACCTCAGATCATAAGCCAATTCAGCTATTTCTGGAAGAAGAAGAAGATATTGGCCCTATTCCTTTTCGTTTCAGCCCTCTTTGGATTGAGAGAGATGGTTTTTTTAGTGACAGTGAAAGCAAAAGTTGAAAGCTACAAAACAAGCTTTCTGAAAGAATTTGGATAAAGAAACTGACCTACTCTAGAACAAAGAAAAGAAGCGGTCTGGGTCATTTGCGGACCACCATAATGAGATATGGAGAGAAAGCAAAGATATCATGGTAGAGTTGTTGGAAAAAGAAATAAAAGCACAACGATCCACATATCAATCTTTTCGAAGGGAAAAAGAATACTGGAGACTCAAGTCCATGGGGAGTCTTTGGTTGAAGAAACAGGGGATAGGAACACCTCCTTCTTCAACCGACAATATAGAGCAAGACTATCCAAGAATCACATAGCAGAAATCAAAAAAGTGGAGGGCCAAGTTTGCAAAGGTTTCAATCAAGTCAAAGCTACCACAGAAACCCATTTCAGGAATTTATACAAAGAAGGAACTCAAAGCAATGATGAGGAGGCTGCTGACTTCCTCTCATATCCTTCCTCCATGGGTCCCAAAGACAACAATCTCATGAATTCTTCCGAGGAAGAAAATCATTAATGTTATCCCCGGTCATGGATGCGGACAAGGCTGGGCTTTGATGGATTCTAATCCCTTCTATAAATCTTCTTTGCTGGCATATTATCAAGGAAGGTCTCCGGAAAATGATAAGTGGTTTTATGAAAAAATCCAAGGTAGGTGGAGGAACCAACTCCACATACCTAGCATTAATCCCTAAAGAATCCAACTACGGTTCATTTTAGAGATTGGGGCCCATATGGATTATGCTTGCTTCCCTATAAGATTTTGGCAAAACTCCTAGCAAATAGGTTCAAGCCGCTGCTAAAAAGATTGATGTCTAGTCCTCAAGGTGGTTTTGTGGAAGGTAGGCACATTATGGACAATGTAATCCAAGTTCAGGGGACAATACATTCAAGCAAACAACGGAAAGAAGAAAGATATGTTGATAAAATTAGATATGGTGAATGATTTTGACAGAGTTAATCGCTCATTCCTTTGCAATGTTCTTCTCTCCTTTGGCTTTTCGTCTCACTTTGTTCATCTAATAAAGGCACGCATTGAGCCAATCTAGTAGTTTCCCCTACACAGTGTTAATTAGCCCAGCCAATTTTTTCCAAGCTCGAGAGAATTTGTCAGGGGATGCCTCTCTCCCTTTCTGTCTGTGGTTGATTCCCTTAATTGAAAGCTCGCTGTGGAAATATTAGTTGGAAATATTCTGGGTCTCAAATCTTCCAATGGAGCAGAACCTCTAAACCATGTGCTCTTTGCAGACGACTCCCTTCTTCTCGGGGGATCATCCATCAGAATAGCCAAAGCATTTGACACGGTCCTTAGAAACTATTGTAGAGTTTCAGGAGCTTTAGTCAACGAGAGAAAAAGCGAAGTCTACAGCTGGAATATAAGTCAGCACAAACTCACAGGCATCACCACTCTCCTCAGGTTCAAAGGACAAACAAATAGGGCCATTGAGGGTTTAAATATCTCGACCTTCCATCGATATGCAGGGTCTTTCAAAGATCGCTATGGAGCAATATCATTTCTAAAATTAAATCCAAAATTGCTGCGTGGGAGCTCTTCTTTGGTTGACTAAGGAGAACAAAAGTTATCTTAATCAAATCCTTGTTATGCATTGCTTCCAATCTTCAGTGACTTTCTTCTCGCACCAAGCGTGATGGAAGCCAGTCTCAAACTTCTCGAGAGACTTCTTTTGGCCCGAGGAGGGAAGAACCTTGAAAATAAAATGCATTTGGTGAGCTGAAGTGGTCAAAAATATGGCCGAGAGGCGGGTTACCATTAGAACCCGCCTTTCTAGATCAATTATATTTGGGAGGAAAGATTTGGAAGTTGCTCGAGCCCGCACCGGTTAGTGTTACTCATTCAAAATAAGACCCAACAAATCTCTCGGCAATCTCCAAAAGTAAAGTAACACAACAAATTATGCACTTAAGTGGAAATTATCTTAAAAGCGTAATTTCTTCAAAAAATTGGTCTCACAGAATGCACACGGCAAAAGTACTAATACGTGGCTCGATAGCATCATGGGAGAGAACCTCTAGCCCAGATAATGTGGACACTTGAATCTCGAGAAGGCTGGTTGGAGAGAGTAGGAGTAATCAGACTTTATGACCTTTCAAAATGGGATCACTGAGGGGATTGGGCAGGATGGGATTTTCAAGGAGTTTCAGCTCGGTTATCTCTTCAACAATCCATGCTCGTAGATTTGCTAGAGGACGTCGCCCCTATCAATAGAACCATGAAAGATAGTTGGGGTTGGGAGGCAGGGCCGATTGTATACACCACATCCAGCCGGGATATAGGTTCTGAGGCCTCGAAACAGTCAAACAGGCTTCACGGAAAAGCGTCTAGAGACCTCTAGCCTTACCAAAAAGTGAACTTATTATTACCGGATCTGGTACACAATAAACTTCTAACGGGAGATAATCTTGAGAAAAGGAACATAGTGGGGCCTCCTGGGGTCGTGTTATCACGGCAATAACTCTGGAAACAACCCGGCCACCTATTCATGGATTGCATTTTTGCTAAAGAGGTTTGGGGTCTCATTCTACAGGACTTTCATATTTCATTCCCTCCCCAGAATTCTGTTGCGGATATCTTTGCCTCATGGAGTCTTTTCTATCCCCAATGAATCCCTTCCAAATCACTTTGGCGCAAAATATGGACAGTGATTCCCAAATATGTATGTTGGCGGCTTTGGTTGGCACACAATCAACTGATCTTCAAAGAGCTACGACACTCCCCGATGCAAGTAGATGCAAAATCTAAATCCTTCCTCCTGGAAGCGGACCAACAATAGTATTTTAAAGAGGATCCTTCGTTATTAACCGAGGAAAGGAGGTGGCTAGGTCCTCTTGTGCCTTATCCACGTAAGTATCTCCTCTCCCCACAAACTGTCAATCCGGATTAGCGCATAAGAGATGATGATGGCACTTTCCAGTCTTGGTGGTGGTCTCAAAATTTAACCACAATTTTCTTTGATGGGACGTCCAAAGGAAATACAGATGTCACTGGTGCTGGGGGGGTCATCTACACCCCGGATGGGTCTTCAAAAGACTGTTTCTGTTGGGGATTAGGTCAGAAATCCAACAATCAAGTTGAGATTCTAGGGCTTCTCAAAGCATGCGTTATTGCAAGAGAAAAAGGAGTCAAAGGCCTTCAAGTTTTTGGAGATTCAGGGAGATATAAAAAAATTAAATATGGAGGCACGGTTCAACAATGCCAACCTCAACAAAACCTTGGTCAGATTGAAGAGAGTTCTTCTAGACTTCGAATCTTGCAAGTTTTATCATATTCTTAGAAAATCAAACAGTGAAGCTAATCGGATGGCTAACAAAGGCAACTACCTCATGAAAGGATTGCTAATTGTAAACAATGAAAGTTTTTATCATATCCACTGAAAATGTTGTAGATCAAAAGCAGCATCAGTTAGAAAACTGCATTGTAATAGGGTAAACTTTGGAAAAGACCCATTATCCTTAAGATAAATAAATTCCATGCAAGATTCTGGTTAAAAAAACTTTAAAATATGTTTTAAAGCTAATTTATGGGATTATTACATGAAAGTGGGGTTTTTATGGCCTTTTGATTGAAATTAACTTTAGGAAAATAGGTCCTGAAGTTAATTCAAGGGGATAAAGTGTAACTTACATGAAACCTGTAGTCGTTGGAATATTTGCTTACATTTGACATTTTGGTCTAGGTGGGTCATTTTTATGTGATAACACTTATGTTGTGAAACCTCTAGAATGAGAAGATGGTTCAGGAAGTGTGAAAGACATGTCGTAGATGAAAGATGTTGAATATAATACCATAATAGAAATTTGAGAAAGGGATATAAAGGAATTCATGATCACTCAAGAGCTAAAGGAACAAAGGATCAAAGGAGGCAAGATGGAAGAAAAGAATGCAAAATTGACAGACAGGGTAGAGGCCCTTCAAAGAATGTTGGCTAAGATTTCAAATGCAAGGGAGAACTTAGGGGCTCCTACAAGGATAAAATGCATCCATAGGATCAATTAAATGTGACTCGGTAGCTCACAAGGAAAACAAAATCCAACAAGGTTTTGGTATACCATGTGCAACAACATCCCATATTGTGGTCAAGTTGGAAACCCATAGTGGACTTGATCAAATGCAAAGTTAATATATGTATTGGAAATGATTATTTTTTTAACTGCAATTTATAAGAATCTATAGTAACCAACAAACTGATGTTAATGTAAGGAAAATACAAGTTAAAACATACAACCAATCTCATTTTTGTGACACGAAAACTCTATCACCCAAAGTAGGTTGCCCCTCAGCTTTGTTGTTGTTCTATTACTCTATTGGATGGTAAGGTTGTAGCATTTAGTTGTTAGAATAAATAGATAAATAAACAAATTTTTTTCATAATCCAATATATATATATATATATATATATATATATATATATATTAGCTCAAATGGTCTTGAACTTGGCATTGAGATCTCTCCCACGGTGATAGGTTGGAGGTCATGAGTTTGATTCTCTTAATCTCTTAGGGTTGGAGAACTCCCCAAGTAATCAAGATTGAAAACTTACCTGCGATTTCTTATTCATTTATATGTTTAATTACACCAAAGGCGTTCTTTTAAGAGGAGGTTCCTCAGACCCCTTCGTCGTCTGTCTGCAACATATAAGTTCCACGTGCATATGTTCACAACGAATCAGAAAATGCCACGTGCATGTGTTAGTAATGTATCAACACGTGTCGAATGTGAAATTGGATAATGTGATCGACGCGTTGTTCGTTAATGCCACTGGTGAAATTATGGATAAGAAGGCGATGGGTGATGCTATGTTTTGGGAACTAAGAGGAAGTGGAGGAGGTAGTTGGTGCTGATGCTATGTTTTGGGAACTAAGAGGAAGTGGAGGAGGTAGTTGGTGCATAGTTATCGAGGCGGTGGAGAAGGCAACTAGAGTGTTTTCTTGAAAAATAAAACCGGTGAGCGTTCCCACCATTCTCACAGCCTTTGAAGTCTCAAAAACTGGGCGAGATGTGGTGACGAATATCATACACAGATGGAAATACATCTGGCTTTTTGTGGAAGAGGATTTTTTCACGATTCTTTAAAAGGATATTGCATAATGAAAGTTATGGCTACAAACTTGATGATACATGGTAACAGGTGAAGCAAAGTAAAATAATGGTGTGTGGGTGGGTGGATTTAAAAAATTAATGAAAAAAACTATAAGCGTGTGTATATTGTTTTTTTAATTAGGCTTGGCCGTTGTTGGACCCTGATCTCATTGTCGGAGAATTTTATTTATCTTTTTGGCTTTAAATTTACAGGCCTGTTGAAACATACCTTATGTGGTTTTTTTTTAACCATACGAACATATATATCACTAGATGGTATACAAGGACATATTCTTCTTGTAAGTTTTGGAACCCTTAAGCGGGCTTGCAATGGGGATATATGTGGCTGTCAAAACCTTCTGTGGTTATTCTTTTTAATCATGCAAACATATATATATCACTAGATGGTATACAGGGACATATTCTTCTTGTGAGATTGTACTTGGGATATGTGTCAATGTATTATTAGCAGCGAACACATAAAGCACTTTGACTATCTACCCGACACCAACTGGGTTTCTGCCACTCTGTGGAGCTTCTTGTCTTTCCATCCCTTCTTCATATTGTTATTTCTCCTTGGTATTATCAAAGGTAAGTGGCTTTTTAAAGCCTCCTTCGTGCACTTATTTGTTTTCGTTTTCGTATGTCGTAAACTTTTTGGATGCATGGATGTTGCCTCTTGCCATAGTCGTATATGTACTTTCACAACATCCAGTTTTCTTTAACTGGATTCAAAGAGGATTTTGTTTTGTCATTTCATGTGATGGCATGCAAAACAGATTGTTCTTCAATCATAAACAAACATAAAACAGATAAAGTGGGAAGCTTGGGATGATGGATATCTCAAAAACTATGTAACGTGGGATAGTTGTTGAAAGGGTCCCTTCCTTGCAGCGTAGGAGTAAACTCAGATTAGGTTGGTTGGGTTGTGGTCTACAGGTGGGATTTTGGCAGAATTAGCCCATGGTCGATTTTCAAGGCATTCAAGTATCAACTCTAACTAAGAATCCCAAACGACATATTTGAATTTGGTGATTATGATTCTCGGGGGATGTGACAATAACAATAAGAATTCAATCAACACCAAGATATTGATTTGTAGTTTTATACTCATAATACAAATCGGAAAGTAGAGAAACCTACCTTAATCAAGCCATCATTTTCCTGCTCTTTGAACATGCTACTTGTATCACCAACGAGCATCGCATCTTTTTATATAAAATATTCGTGTCTTTTTATATAAAATCTTCTCTCAATTTGAAATTTATGATTGACCGAACAAAAATATTGATAAAATCTTCTCCCATTTTGAAATTTATGATACATTGTACAAAAAATATTAATAAAAGTATGAGTTGTGATGGAGTGGATGCTCTATTTGAAATTTATGATTTTATGTGACTAAAGTATTTTCAATTTAAAATTTATGATTCATTGGACTAAAATATAAAGAAAATCTTATGTGAGTTTGAAATGTATGATTGACTTGATGAAAATATCAATAAATAATGAGTTGCTATGGAGTGGATTGCATTTTTATGGTATTATTTTTTTTTCACTTAAAAATTTGCACATTATATATTATATATATAAAAAGTCACTGTACAAAGGATAGAGAGAGCATGGCTAGAGAAATCTGCCCAACATGCAAAAAATGTTGCTAGTCCTAATAGCCCCAAAAGGAAACAAATGGGGTCGACAAAAACTCTTCCTTGCCCGTCAACGGGAAAGTGCACCTACTGCCAAAAAAGAAGACGAGTCTTTCCGAACAACATCAACAAGAACCAATAACCAACTAGAAACAAAACGCTGGAGAACATAGACAACAAAGGAACATCAATATAGAGGTAGGTATAGAGGTGGAACCTCATGTCCAACTTCCAACTGAGTATATTTTAATCTTCATTCATGTAATTCCAAATCATGTTTTGAGAGCTCATCTGCCTCCCTGTTGAAGTCTCTATAGGTGTGCAAGTACTTTAAAGATGAGAACTTTGGAATAAGTGTTGATATCCGAGCTTTCCAGAAGGTCACTCCCAAAACCTGAATATCACTTTTTCCATTCAGTCAGTCTATAACTATCAATGAGTCACCCACTAACTAGAGATCAAAAATCTATAAGCATAAGGCGAGAGAGAGAAAATCCCACACTCCTAAGAGTTCAACTCTTGTGTTAGTGTCTGGACCAGAGTTCAACTCTTGTGTTAGTGTCTGGACCAGAGTTCAACAACCACATGTACTTTGTTTGGTTGTTTACCCAGATCACACCCCCCGCTCCGCTAATTTGCCCATTCCTTTGAGTTGCCCCATCAAACCAACATGTTGGTCTATCCAAAATTAACTTTGGAGGCATTTTTTATTTTGTTGTAACTTGCATATTCTTCTTTTTACTCCCTAACCAACCCATTATTCTGAAAATTATCGATTCTATGGAAGGCTGCCTATTCTCGAACACTGTTGCATTTATTTCCAACCAAAGATACTAGCAGATTATGGTCGACAGTGTGTGCCAATGAGGGAACTTATGACACCAATCCTTGAAGAGGGTTTGCAAATTCCATCCTGTCCAGCCTGCATTAATCTTGAGAGCTGACAGCATCTCGGTCCAAACATGTTGGGTGAAATTACAATCAATCATCAAGTGTTGAGTCGAATCTGAGTTTTGTTTGCAAAGACCACAAATGCTCAGACCATGACACCCTCTTCTTTGCAAATTATCCCAGGTAAGGATTTTGTTTTCCATCAATAGCCAAGTGTAGAGTTTGAGTTTGAGTGGAAAATCCCATTTCCATAGTGCATTATGCCACCAAAAATTGCTTCATGTCTAGATCTTCCTTATTATAGCATCATAAGCGTTTTTTGCTGATAAGACTCTTGAGGAAGTGTTCTTTGTCCAAACTAACTCATCTGAAACATCTGTAAAGAAAATTCCTTCATGTTTCAAATCTCTGCAGAAGTCCTCCCATTCTTCTGCCTCCATTCCGACCAATGCCATCTCCCCCTCACTTTCCACTCACTTAGAAACGTTCTTTGCCTGTTTGAGTCTGCAACTTGAAAAAGGAAATGGTATCCCCTTGCCCTTAAGGATCTGATGAGCCCGCTTGATAAGATGGATCTTTTGCCAAAACCCAGGATCAAATCTTCTCTAATACGAATGGACATTCCAGATCCTAGTTTCCAAGCGATCCAGTGTGCCGTCACTTGAAAAGAATTGAGGAGGAACCTCCATGTACTTGAGGTATTTGTAGTTCTCATCGATGGTATTCTAAGCCATGACACCACCGAGGAGGAGTGAAAGTATGTATCTATGATTACGC
Organism: Picea sitchensis; assembly: GCA_010110895.2. Taxonomy (NCBI): domain Eukaryota; kingdom Viridiplantae; phylum Streptophyta; class Pinopsida; order Pinales; family Pinaceae; genus Picea; species Picea sitchensis. The sequence continues at coordinate 57,760 of SNQJ01S0016731.1, forward strand.
TATGCCAAAGGCCATCCTACATTAAACAACGCCAAAGGGTGTTTGAAGCCAACGCTTTACGAAACCACAATGAGTTCTTAAAACCCCAACCGCCAAAGTCTTTGGGCTTTGCTAAGACCTCCCATTTACAGAGATGGATATGCTATGTCTCCCCGCATCCCAACCACATAAACCTATACATCATTTTCCTGATCCAGGTTAAAACTGTGACTGGTATGTTTCTATTGCCAACTAATACACTAGAAGGCTTTCTACAACTACTTTGATGAGGACGAATCTCCCTCCCAACGTGAGCCAATGATGACACCAAGTACCAAGCCTTTTTTCAAATTTTTGGAGGAGCCATCTCCAGTCCTCAACCCAATAGTTTGCAGGCTTTAGGAAATAACCCAGGTAACGAAACCCTGCATTCAATCCAATGAAATTAAACGGAAAAAGTGCTTTGTATAAAACCAAATCAGAGTCAATGATACCTAAGTAGTGCATGGAGGATTTTTGGGGGTTTAGACCAAACCCGTCGCTCTACAAAAATCTGTGAGAATTGAATAAATCTCCTCCCATTCTGCTTCCTGGGATAAATTCATAATCAGAATGTCATCCACAAATAGAAGGAGAATGACCTTCAGGATTCTTGAGGGCTTAACCGTTGAGATTTTTCCTTCTGCTTGTGCCTTATTGAACATTAGACTAAGTCCTTCCATGACTAGTATGAAGAGTAACAGGGATAAGGGGCACCCTTTTCTTATCCCACACCCTCTTTTGAGAAAAGTAGGACCACCATTTACCAGAATCACAAAGGAAGGAGAGGTTACACAACTCATGATCTAGTTAGTTAACTTTAGTCTGAAGCTTGTCTTTAAGAGTACTAGCCTGAGGAAGTCCCAATTTACATAATTGTAAGTTTTTTGGAGGTCCAATTTTAGAAAAAGATCTTTTGACTTTTTAGACTTTATGTTGTGTATGCATTCCTATGCTACACCTACAACATCCAAAATTTGCCTTCCCTTTAAAAATCCAAACTGCTCTGAGGAAAGAGCCTTAGACAACAATGACTTCAGTCTCAACCCTATGAGTTTTGCAATAACTTTGTAGACTGGATTGCACAGGGAAATCTGCCTAAAATCCCTGAAGCTTGCAGGCTTATACACTTTCAGAATTAGTTCTATAAAAGTCAAATTTAAGGAGCTTACAATCGAACCTGAGTTCCTTCATTCCTCTAATGCTTCATGAACATCTTTCCCTATCAAATCAAAGAAGTTAAGAAAGAATTATATCGTCCAGTTGTTTGATCTAGGGATCTTGTCCTTGGAAAACATTTTCAGCATGAAATTGATTTCTTCTGCAGAACATGGCTTTTCAAGCTCTAGAACTTCTCTTAGAGAAGAAACTGGGAAAATGTTGAACAACCTTCATCTGATCTACTATTGTATTCTTCCCTGTTTCAGTGTAGGAGGATTTGAAATGTCTAACAACTTCAACCTATATCGCTTCCTGACATGTGTGGCTTGTTCCTGTTTCATCCATCATCTCCAAAATTGCATTTTGGTTTTTCCTATGACTAGAAAAACAATGAACAAACTTTGTATTTCGATCACCCTGCTGGAGCCAAATTGCCATGTTTTTTGTCTCCACGCTTCTTCTTCATCTAAGAAGAATTTTTGTCTTTTCCTTTCCATCTCTTTGATGTAGGAGTCGATATCAAACGAAACCCTCCCACTGGTTTTTGAGATATTAGATTTCTCAAGTTCCTCCTCTATAGATTTTAGTTCCTAAAGTCTCAAATTCTTGTGGTTTTTCACCCAACCTCTCACTTTTTGTTTCAAGACTTTTAACTTCCCTACTAGTCTTCTCATGGCCGAGGGTTTTGAGTCGTACTCATTGGTTTTCCACACTCTATCAACTAGATCAATGAACCCCTTCTCGTCCATCCAAATAGGGTTAAGTTTGAAAGGGTATGCTATCGACCTCTGTCCATCGTCAAACTACAATACCATTGGAGCATGGTCATAAATGAAAGGATATGATACGAAGGTTTTGTACCTCCCAACTGAAGAGACCAAATATTCTGACATGTACACTTTGTCCAGTGGTTTTTCTATGCTCTGTGACCCTCCTCTCCCATTACGCCAAGTAGGGGTATATTGTAAAGGCACAATATCTACTAGTCTAGAATTCTGAAAAAATTTCTTGGAAATACTCTGCCAGAGGGTCTAGTCTGGCTTTAGTGCCCCAAACTTCACAAGCAACCACTGTAAAATTTAGATCACCCGCAAGGATTAGATTTTTTTAAGCTAACAGGCCAAAAGCTACTACAACATCCCATAATGCTTTCCTGTCTATGTAAGGACCATAGCAGTTGAAAAGAGTGATCGGTTTGTTGCCCTCAACTAGTTACCTTCGAGTAGAATACCTGCACAGGTCGTAAAAGTTTTAAGGACAACTTTGTCGGGTTCTAGGCCACACAAAATCCCCCAGATTGACCCACCAAATCGGCTGCACAAAAATGCCAACCAGTCAAGTGTTTTGTAACTAGAGCCCTTGCTTTCGCTCCTTCCACCATAGTTTATTGCAAAAAATGGATAGCATGCCTAAAGTTTGACAGTAGCCTTCAAGGAGATGCAATTTTAGGAGGCCCTCCAACTCCCCTTATATTTAGTGTGAGGAGTTTCATGATTTGGCTCTGGCTAGGGCTTTAAGTCCTCTAAGAGCCCTTTGTTCATAAGTGTTGTTGTTTAGTTTTTCCAATTCCCCCTTACTGTCAACATTTTTTCTCCTCGCACTCCTCGTTTTTATAGGAGAAACATCTAGCCCCAAGCCCCCCAACCAGTGTTCTTTCGATGGGGATTTTCCTGGGCTCCTTCTCTCATACCCTTCCTCGCTTCCTGACTTTCCTACCTTCCCACATTGTACCATCATGCACCCTTCATAGACTATTAAGGGATTTTTTATGACCATGTCTCAATAAGAAGGAACGTAGGTCTTCAGGATTTCTTTTAGGGACTTCTCACTCGTCACCTACTCCCTTCCTACCATCAAATCACTTCCCATCCCAACCACTTCCGAGGGGTCTCCCAAATTCCCCATACTGTCATGAGAAATTGTTTTGGACTATTCCTGGTCATCCGGATCCAGACTTCCAACAGTAAAATCGTTGGTTCCTTCCTTCTCTGACTCCCTAATAGGACTCTTGTGGAGAGAATTTACTTGAAATACCTCTGTAGTTGATGCTTTGAAGAGATTTAATTGTTACAATTCTAGAACTGTCAAGGTGGAAAAAAAGGAGGGGCATAGGAGATTTAACTTACTTAAATCGGAATCGGTCGAATCTGTGATCGGAGCATCCTCCTCTCACAGAGTGCCTTCCCCACTCCAAAGAGGTTCCTCCCTCAAAGATTCAATGGAGGTTGTTTCCATGTGCAATGAAGACTTTGATTCTTCCTCCGATGCAAAACCATGACAGTCTTTGCACAAGTGCCCCGTTCTTTTGTGATTAATACATCGAAAGGGGAGGCCCAAATAGTCTAGTTTTTTACTGTAAATCATCCCCCTCCATTCTATATCAAGAGCTTCTGACAACACCTTATGATTGTCTAGTTCCACTAGGACTTTCCCCATCCTCCTATCGTCTCCTTTTAAAACTGTCTTCAACAAAAAGAAACCTCCCCAGTTTGTTTCCCACCGAGATTTGAACTCGGGTTACCGGATTCAAAGTCCAATGTCCTCACCGCTAAACAATGGGACCTTTACTGCAAAACTAATGGCATTATATATAAACTAATGCGAAAGAAGTTAATAATTGGATAGTTTGGCTTTTATTGTGTGTTTATCCTAACATAGAGTTTTGATTTTTTTCATTATTTTTTAATATTTTTTTCAAAATTTGGTTAAAATTTTAAAATAATTTTTGGAATTGTATAATTTAGGTATGTGTTTTTTAGAAAAAAAAAATGTCAATTCAATGATGAATATCTATTCAAATTCCTAAGTTTATAAGAAAAATCCAAATTTGTTAATGATGAAATTTGGAAAATAATTACTTTTTAAAAAAAGAATTAAGATAAAATTATCCCATCATTAAAATTAAATTTATATATTTATTAACTTATTATTAATAAAACAATTGAATATTGCAAATGTTTTTAAAAAAGGAGTAATGTGCACAAGATTCATATATAGGTTTAAGTGTTTAGATGGATTTACTATCATGGGGTTAGTTAGAATGGGAGAGTGTAGGGTAAAGTGGGTTAATTATATAAATGATAAAGTTAAG
>SNQJ01S0016732.1:0-11454 GCA_010110895.2 Picea sitchensis
CGAAATAGCAACAGAAATAGCACTTTGAATCAGATAGCAATGTTCACAGGCCTCTTCGAGGAGGCAACCTCCAGTCGAGTAGCGCTCTGTTACAATAATCTCCAAGCTAGGGTTTTCATACCCTCAACTCTTATTTATACTAATATGTCTATTAGGAGAAGCATCTAGAGGAATATCCTTCTAGAAGCGGAAGCTTCTATTAGGTCTTCTTACATCCGCCTTATTCTAATTTATTGAAAGGTCTTATTAATATTGACCTTTATTACATCCGAATACATTGATCTACCTATGTACGGATTAGGACCTTAGAAGTCCCCTTCACCCACATCTGTGAATGAAAAAGGTGCTCCCGCTCTTCAAGATCTGTTGGTTCTTCTGGTTGAATTGTTGCGGTTGCGACAATAGCAGTGGGGTCTATGTTAATGATCTGTCCTTTACCTTTATTTTCATAATCATATTCTGAATCAGGGTTCGGCTCCTCATCTTTGATCTCGGCCACCAATGACTATTTTGAGTGACATTCATCAGTTTTGTGCCAGGGGATTTTGTGGAAATCACGCCATTTTTCAGTGTCCTTCTTTGTCTTCTCGTGACCCTTCTTTTCATGTGGTTTGGACTGGTTTTCGGGATATTGTTTTTTAGGGACGTTTTTTTCATACTTTGGTTGTTGCGGATTTGCAAAACCAAAATCCTGTTTGTTTTGATGCTTAAATTTATGCTCAATTTTAACAGCATATCGATAGGTAGCACCGAGTGATTAGTTGTCCAAAAAATCCATTTCGGTTTGGATGTATCTGTGTAGAGCCCCACGGTATTTCAGAACCAAATGTTGTTCGGAGTCTTTGATACATAGCTTGGTGCACAAGGTATGGAAGGTATTGGTGAACTCTGGAACTGCTTGGCCCCTCTCTTGCTGCAGTGTGGTCCATCTCATGTATTGGTCCTCATAGTTGCCAATAGGGTAATATTGTTCCTTTACCGCATCCACAAAAAAATCCCAAGTGAGATCGGCCCCATATATTTCAGACTCCTCTGTGGAACTCTGCTCCCAATAAGTTTCCCACCAATGTTTTACATGGGGGAGAGATTTAAGGAGTGAGAAGGTGATCTTTTCTTTGTCGGAAAATTTGTGAACAGAGAAATAACCTTCTAGCAGTTTTAACCATTTGTCTAGGGCTTCTGCATCTATCTGTCCTTCTAATACATGAATATCAAAATTAACTTGTACCTTGAAAGGTGGGGTGCCTCCAAAGTGGTTGCTTGGTGAACATGCGCATTTTTCTATCCGTAGGCGTTGAAGGATGTGGGAAAAATTCTCCATCATTTCGTCCCTCTGTCACGTGAGAGCTTGATCAAGCAACAGACTGATAGGATCGTCTGCTTTGTCATTTTTAATTTCCTCCACCATTGAGGGTTTCTTGAGTGTGCGAGAGCGATTGTCCCTAAGAGAGACAAGCTCGAGACTCAACTTGCTATACTCAGACCTTGTCGGGGACATGCACTGAAATAAATGATCAAGAACAACCTACTCTGATACCATTGATCCAGATTATTTTCAGCACGAAATGAGATCGAAGATATAATAAATAAATGCACAGAAATATCGCAGATATTCAATAATATAACAAAAATATATCATATATGCAACCATAAACACAGATATACAGTAATACATGATTTCTATTAATGAAATAAATGTACAGAGACTATAAAATACAGAGTGAAAGACTCGATAGAATGGTGGCAGCTTATCTCTGAGAAGAGATGTGACGGCTACTTGGATTCGCAAAAAGATGATTGCAATGAGGCTCTGAAGGCATTTTTACAATAAGCAGGAAAGCCAAAAGTCCTCGACATCCAAAAACCTAACCCTAGGAAATGAAGCGCCAAAAGTCATGTGGGCCCCGTTTGGGTAAGTTAGTACATCAACTTCCTAGGGTCGTAACATTTGCATACGATCTCTGTTTTAGGCGTATGATAGCTCGTTGGAAAGGTATCATTGAAAAGATTCATTTTGGAGGACCAATAATGCCTTCAACTATTATTGAGTACCTAGATCTTAAAAAACCTTCATTTAGGCCCTCAAAATGGACCCGGAAGTTAAAACCTGCTAAAAATAGTAAATTGTCAAAATTGCCAGAAAACTGTTTTGAGCCATTTGAAAAAGGCGGGTGGCCACCGATATCCACCTAGATCAATCCTCCCTCCTTAGGAAGAAACAGTATCCATTGCGTTGAGTTCTCGAGGGAGAGGGAAAAGCGTTTGCTGGATCTGCATCTTGGTGAGTTGCTTGTATTGTTGGAGATATCACGATGCTCAGTTTGTGGAAGTATGTCAAGAACCTGTTGATGTTGAGGCCGTTCAACAAGTTGAGATACATGAGAGGACGGTGTGAAAAAGGAATCTTTGCATTTTTTTGCAGCCTTGTCGACCTGCTTCTACTAGATAGAAGGTGCTTGGGGTGAGGTTGTAATGGTTGCAATGTTCTTCTGTTCTCCTTTTGAACAGATTTTGAAGAATCTAAATTTTACAGTATGACATACTACCTTGCGGCAATTTTTAGGTGGAACAATAGTCGAAACTACCTCTGGTATTCTGTAGAGATGACCCCCCAAAGTAACCATGACACTATAGGGTCGAGACTCATAAACAACGTTGTGCTTCCACATACATGGTTGGCCCAAGAGAACATCACAAACATCTAGTGGGGAAACATCACATAATACCTCATCCTTGAAGGGCTAGATACCGTATGCCAATCGACATTGTTGGCTGACACAGAGATCGCGTCCTTGGCACAGCCAACCAATGTTGTATGGTTGCGGGTGTGGTGTTGTCAAAAATCCCAACTATTTGATGACCTCTGCTAAGATGAGGTTCTTATGGCTTCCTCTACCAACAATAAAATGCAGCAGGGTCCCCTTCACCCACATCTATGAATGAAAAAGGTGCTCCCCCTCTTCAAGATCTGTTGGTTCTTCTGGTTGAATTGTTGTAGCCCCGAAAATAGCAGTGGGGTCTGCATCAATGATATGTCCTTTACCAGTATTTTCAGAATCAGATTCTGAATCAGGGTTCAACTCCTTGTCTTTGATCTCGACCACCAATGACTGTTTTGAGCGACATTCATCGATGTTGTGCCAGAGGCTTTTGTAGAAATCGTGTCATTTTTCGATGTCCTTCTTTGTCTTCCCGTGATCCTTCTTTTCATGTGGCTTGGACTGGTTTTCGGGAGATTGTTTGTTAGGGACATCTTTGTCATACTTTGGTTGTTGTGGATTTGCAGAACAAAAATCATGTTTGTTCTGGTGCTTAAATTTGTGCTCGATTTTAACAGCATATCGATACGCAGCACCGAGTGATGATATGTCTTGAAAATCCATTCTAGTTTGGATGTATCTATGTAGATCCGCACGGTATTTTAGAACCAAATGTCATTCGGAATCTTTGATACACAGCTTGGTGTGCAAGGTATGGAAGGTATTAGTGAACTCCAAAACTGCTTGGCCCCTCTCTTGCCGTAGTGTGGTCCATCTCATGTACCGATCCTCATAGTTGCCAATAGGGTAATATTGTTCCTTTACTGCATCCACAAAAAAATATCAAGTGGGATTGGCCCCATATATTTTAGAATCCTCTGTGGAAATTTTCTCTCAATAACTTTCCCACCAATGTTTGACATGGAGGAGAGCTTTAAGGATTGTGAAGGTGATCTTTTCTTTGTCGAAAAATTTGTGAACAGAGAAATAACCTTCTAGCAGTTTTAACCATTTGTCTAGGGCTTCTGCATCTATCTGTCCTTCAAATACAAGAATATCAAAATTAACTTGTACCTTGAAAGGCGAGGTGCCTCCAAAGTGGTCGCTTGATGAACATGCTCCTTTTGCTATCCACAGGCATTGAAGGATGTAGGAAAAATTCTCCATCATTTCGTCCCTCTGTCGCGTGAGAGCTTGCTCAAGCAACAAACTGATAGGATCGCCTGCCCCATCATTTTTATTTTCTTCCACCATTGACGATTCCTTGGGTATGTGAGAGTGATTTCCCTCAAGAGAGACATGCTCGAGACCCAACTTGCTATACTCGGACCTTGTCGGGGACATGCACTGAAAAAAATGATCAAGAAGAGCCTTCTCTGATACCATTGATATGGATTATTTTCGACATGAAATGAGATCAGAGATATAATAAATAAATGCACAGAGATATCGTAGATATTCAATAATATAACATAAATATATAATAGATGCAACCATAAACATAGATATACAGTAATACACGATTTCTATTAATGAAATAAATGTACAGAGACTGTAAAATACAGAGTGAAAGACTCGATAGAATGGTGGCAGCTTATCTCTGAGAAGAGATGTGACAACTACTAGGATTCACAAGAAGATGATTGCAATGAGGATTTGAAATCCTTTTTACAATAAATAGGAATTCTAAAATTCCTAGACATCCAGAAAGCTAACCATAAGAGATGAAGCACCAAAAGTCATGTGGGCCCCGTTTGGGTAAGTTAGTACATCAACTTCCCGGGGTCGTAACTTTTGCATACGATCTCTGTTTTAGGCGTATGATAGCTCGTTGGAAAGGTATCATCGAGGAGATTAATTTTGGGCAATAAATAATACCTTTAGATATAATTGAGAACCTCTATCTAGAAAAACCTTCATTTAGGCCGTCAAAATGGCCCCGGAAGTTAAAACCTGCTAAAAATAGTAAATTACCAAAATTGCAAGAAAATTGTTTTGAGCTAGTCGGAAAAGGTGGGTGGCCACTGATATCCACCTAGATAAATCCTCTCTCATTGGGAATCAATGTTATCCATTGCGTTGATTTCTCAGGGGAGAGGTAAAAGCATTTGTTGGATCTGCATCTTAGTGAGTTGCTTGTATTGTTGGAGATATCATGATGCTCAGTTTGTGGAAATATGTCATGAACCTGTTAAGGCTAAGGCTATTCAACAAGTCGAGATACATGAGAGGATGGTGTGCAGAAGGAATATTTGTGTTTTACTGTAGCCTTGTCGACTTGCTTTTGATGGATAGAAGGTGCTTGGGGAGATGTTGTAGTGGTTGCAGTGTCCTTCTGTTCTCCTTTTGAACAGATTGTGAAGAAGCTAAATTTTGCAGTATGAGATACTACCTTGCGGCACTTTTTAGGTGGAACAATAGTTCAAACTACCTCTGGTATTCTGTAGAGATTACCCCCCAAAGTAACAATGACACTACGGGGTCGAGACTTATAAATAGTGTGATGCTTCCACATATATGGTTGGACTAAGAGAACATCACAAACATCTAGTGGGGCAACATCACATAATACCTCATCCTTGAAGGGATGGATGTCGTATGAAAATTGACATTGTTGGCTGACATGGAGATCTCGTCCTTGGCGAAACCACCTGATGTTATATCATTGCGGGTGTGGTGTTGTCGAGAATCTCAATTGTTTGACGACCTCTGCTTAGATGAGGTTCTTCTGGCCTTCGCTATCAACAATAAAATGCAGTGGGGTCCCCTTCACCCATATATGTGAATGAAAAAGGCACTCCCACTCTTCAATATCTGTTGGTTCTTCCGGTTGAATTGTTGCAGCCACGAAAATAGCAGTGGGGTTTGCATCAATGATCTGTCCTTTACCAGTATTTTCATAATTAGATTCTGAATCAGGGTTCGACTCCTTGTCTTTTATCTCAGCCACAAATGATTGTTTTGAGCGACATTCATCGGTGTTGTGCCAGGAGCTTTTGTGGAAATCACATCATTTTCCGGTGTCCTTATTTGTCTTCCCGTGACCCTTCTTTTCATGCAGCTTGGACTGGTTTTCAGGAGATTGTTTTTTAGAGACACCTTTTTCATACTTTGGTTGTTGTGGACTTGCAGAACCAAAATCCTATTTGTTCTGGTGCTTAAATTTCTGCTCAATTTTAACAGCATATCGATAGGTAGCACTGAGTGATGAGATTTCCAGAAAATCCATTTCAGTTTGGATGTATCTGTGGAGAGCCCCACCGTATTTCAAGACCAAATGTCATTCGGAGTCTTTGATACACAGCTTGGTGCACAAGGTATGGAAGGTATTGGTGAACTCCGGAACTACTTCGCCCCTCTCTTGCTGCAGTGTGGTACATCTCATGTACTGGTCCTCATAGTTGCCAATAGGGTAATATTGTTCCTTTATTGCATCCACAAAAAAATCCCAAGTGGGATCCGCCCCATATATTTCAAACTCCTCTGTGGAACTCTACTCCCAATAAGTTTCCCACCAATGTTTGACATGGGGGAGAGATTTAAGGAGTGTGAAGGTGATCTTTTCTTTGTCGAAAAATTTGTGAAACGGAGAAATAATCTTCTAGAAGTTTTAACCATTTGTCGAGGGCTTCTACATCTATCTGTCCTTCAAATATAGGAATATCAAAATTAACTTGTACCTTTAAAGGAAGGGTTCCTCCAAAGTGGCCGCTTGATGAACATATTCATTTTTCTATCAGCAGGCGTTGAAGGATGTGGGAAAAATTCTCCATCATTTCGTCCCTATGTCACGTGAGAGCTTGCTCAAGCAACAGATTAATAGGATCGTCTGCTCCGTCATTTTTATTTTCTTCTGCCATTGAGGGTTTCTTGAGTTTTCGAGAGTGATTTTCCTCAAGAGAGACAAGCTCGAGACCCAAGTTTCTATACTCGGACCTTGTCGGGGACATGCACTGAAAAAAATGATCAAGAAAAGCCTGCTCTTATACCATTGATCCGAATTATTTTCGGCACGAAATGAGATCGGAGATATAATAAAGAAATGCACAGAGATATCGCAGATATTCAATAATATAACATAAATATATCAGATATGCAACCATAAACACAGATATACAGTAATACACGATTTCTATTAATGAAATAAATGTACAGAGACTGTAAAATACAAAGTGAAAGACTCGATAGAAAGGTGGCAACTTATCTCTGAGAAGAGATGTGACGGCTACTTGCATTCACAAGAAGATGACTGCAATGAGGCTCTAAAGGCCTTTTTACAATAAACAGGAAAGCCAAAAGTCCTAGACATCCAAAAACCTAACCCTAGGAGATGAAGCGCCAAAAGTCATGTGGGCCCCGTTTGGGTAAGTTAGTACATCAACTTCCCGGGGTCGTAACTTTTGCATACAATGTCTGTTTTAGGCGTATGATAGATCGTTGGAAAGGTATCATCGAGGAGATTCATTTTTGGCAATCAATCATGTATTTTCTTATCATTAAGAATCTCAATATTGAAAAACCTTCATTTAGGCCCTCAAAATGGCCCCAGAAGTGAAAACCTGCTAAAAATTGTAAATTGCCAAAATTGTCAAAAAACTGTTTTGAGCCAGTCGAAAAAGGTAGGTGGCAACCAATATACACCTGGATCAATCCTCCCTCCTTAGGAATCAATGGTTTCCATTGCGTTGAGTTATCAGGGGAGAGGGAAAAGCGTTTGCTGGATCTGCATCTTGGTGAGCTGCTTGTATTGCTGGAGATATCGCGCTGCTCAGTTTGTGGAAGTATGTCAAGAACCTGTTGAGGCTGAAGTTGTTCAACAAGTCAAGATACATGAGAGGATGGTGTGCAAAAGGAATATTTGCGCTTTTCTACAGCCTTGTCAACCTGCTTCTACTGGATAGAAAGTGCTTAGGGCAAGGCTTTAGTGGTTGCAGTGTCCTTTTGTTCTCCTTTTGAACAGATTGTGAAGAAGCTAAATTTTGCAGTATGAGATACTACCTTGTGACACTTTTTAGGTGGAAAAATAGTCGGAACTACCTCTGGTATTCTGTAGAGATGACACCCCAAAGTAACAATGACACTATGGGGTCAAGACTCATAAACAACGTGGCGCTTCCACATATATGGTTGGCCCAAGAGAACATCACAGACATCTATTGGAGCAACATCACATAATACCTCATCCTTGAAGGGCTAGATGTTGTATGACAATCGACATTGTTAGCTGACACAGAGATATCGTCCTTGGTGAAGCCACCCGATGTTGTATGGTTGCAGGTGTGTTGTGGTCGACAATCCCAACTGTTTGATGACCTCTGCTGAGATGAGGTTATTTTGGCTTCTACTATCAAGAATAAAATGCAGTGGGGTCCCCTTCACCCACATCTGTGAATGAAAAGGGTGCTCCCCCTCTTCAAGATTTGTTGATTCTTCTGGTTGAATTGTTGCGGCCGCGACAATAGCAGTGGGATCTGTGTCAATGATCTGTCCTTTACTAGTATTTTCAGAATGAGATTTTGAATCAGGGTTCGGCTCCTTGTCTTTAATCTCGGACACCAATGAATGTTTTGAATGACAGTCATCGGTGTTGTGCCAGGGGGTTTTATGGAAATTGCGCAATTTTTCGGTGTCCTTCTTTGTCTTCCCATGACCCTTCTTTCCATGTGGCTTGGACTAGTTTTCAGGAGATTGTTTGTTAGGGACTTCTTTGTCATACTTTGGTTGTTACGGATTAGAAGAACCAAAATCCCGTTTTTTCTGGTACTTAAATTTCTGCTCGATTTTAATAGCATATCGATAAGCAGCACCGAGTGATGAGATGTAAAAAAATCTATTTTAGTTCGGATGTATCTGTGTAGAGCCCCATGGTATTTCAGAACCAAATGTCATTCGGAGTCTTTGCTACACAGCTTGGTGCGCAAGGTAGGGAAGGTATTGTTGAACTCCAAAATTTCTTAGCCCCTCTCTTGCCACAGTGTGGTCCATCTCATGTACTGGTCCTCATAGTTGCCAATAGTGTAATATTGTTCCTTTACCACATCCACAAAAAAATCCCAAGTGGGATCAACCCCATATATTTCAGACTCCTCTGTGGAACTTTGCTCCCAATAAGTGTCCCACCAATATTTGACATGGGGAAGAGATTTAAGGATTACGAAGGTGATATTTTCTTTGTCGGAAAATGTGTGAACAGAGAAATTACCTTCTAGCAGATTTAACCATTTGTCTAGGGCTTTTGCATCTATCTATCTTTCAAATATGGGAATATCAAAATTAACTTGTACCTTGAAAGGCGAGGTGCCTCCAAAGTGGTCGCTTGATGAAGATGTTCCGGTTGCTATCAACAGGCATTGAAGGATGTGGGAAAAATTCTCCATCATTTCGTCTCTCTGTCGCGTGAGAGCTTGCTCAAGCAACAGACTGATAGGATTGTTTGCTCCGTCATTTTTATTTTCTTCCGCCATTGAGGGTTTCTTGGGTGTCCGAGAGCGATTGTCCTCAAGAGAGACAAGCTCGAGACCCAACTTTCTATACTCGGACCTCATCGGGGACATGTACTAAAAAAAATGATCAAGAATAGCCTGCTCTGATACCAGTGATCTGGATTATTTTCGGCATGAAATGAGATCGGAGATATAATAAAGAAATGCATAGAGATATCGTAGATATTCAATAATATAACATAAATGTATCATAGATGCAACCATAAACACAGATATATAGTAATACATGATTTCTATTAATGAAATAAATGTACAGAGACTGTAAAATACAAAGTGAAAGACTCGATAGAATGGTGGCAGCTTATCTCTCAGAAGAGATGTGACAGCTACTCGCATTCGCAAGAAGATGATTGCAATGAGGTGTTGGATTACTGAGAGAGGGTGTGAATCAGTAATAACGTAATTATAATCCTTTTTCTTCAAATGTTATATCAATATAAAATTATTATCTAATAATGAGCAGTAATAAATAAACAATCACACACATACACAGTACACCAATGTTTTACGTGGAAACCCAAATCGGGAGAAAACCACGAATTTTTTTTTCTTATATGTCTTGAATAATTACATTCATTGGAAGCACCAACTTCCTTTGTTTTCCAGCTGCAACTGGAAGGAGGCTCCAACCACCTAGTTTCTCAGGCTACAACCTGAGGGAAGCTCCAACTCCCCAAATCTCTGGCTACAACCAAAAGGAGGCTACAACCCCCAATGTTCTCCGGCTACAACCAGAAGGTGGCTACAACCACCTGTCCTTGCACTGTCATGCAACCCTGAAGTAGAAGTAGAATGATGGAACCACTGTCACACTATCACTATGAGATATACCACTGTAAACATGTACTAATAAATATGAACCATGCATCAACCTATACCTCAAACTGTAATCAACCTGTACCACAAAAAGTGCATCAACCATGCACCAACCTGTAATCAACATGTACCATAAACAAGTGCATCAACCATGCACCAACCTGTAATCAACCTATACCACAAAAAGTGCATCAACCATGCACCAACATGTAATCAACATGTACCATAAACAAGTACATCAACCATGCACCAAGTATGTACCAATCATGTGTCAACTACTCATCAACTATGACTCATCAATATGTACCAACATCATCAACTATACACCTCATGTATGTGCATCAACTCATCAACTACTTGTCTCAACCATGTACTCAACATGTATCTCAACCAAAAGCCCTCATCAATTTCATCATCCAAATATGATTTGTAGCTCTATAATCGACCTGGTGTATATGATCACATTCCTACAAACATTCCTTAACTTTAAAAACAAGAGACTAGCATTTTCATCAAACTTTTCTTTAGTCTCACATCCCTAGTTTTGGATTAGTCAACAACCCTAACTTTAAGTAATCATAACTTTGAACCTGTAATGTATAAATATCTAAAACTAATACACAATGTTCTTCAGTGTTTTTTATGCAATCCTCCAAGTGGCACTACTTGGAACCTCTCAGAAAAGGAATTATAGCAAAAATGGCATACCTTGTTTAATTCTGGATTATTCTAGAGAGTGACCTTGTAGAGCGTGCCCCGCATAAAATATTTGATGAAATGATCTGAAAATATTACATAGAATAATAAAGAATGTACCCTAACCAAAACATTTGGTCTCATTGAATTTGGATCTGTTATGAAGAATTTATGATGTCTTTACCCGAAACACCTGATTTTGACTAGTTTCAGGACTGGCCACAAACCCTATTTTCCACAGAGTGTAACTCCCAAAATGCAATGACCCACAAGATAAATTTTTGACCACAGATACTTGGATATATTTTATCACTTGCATAGAATTTTTAGGATATGAATCATTAGAGAAACAAAGTTATAGAGAAAATTGTGAGATGACCTGAAAATAACATACCTTAGAAAGCACCATCAAAAGAATTTATCCTTCCTTGCATTTTGGTCTTCTTTTCTTCACTTTCCTCAGAATTTCGGCTTAGATATCATTTGTATACCTTAGAAACCTATAGATATTCAATATGCTCAAGTGTGATTCAAATTAGAGAGCCTTGCCTCTTATTTATACTCTCCAAGTAGCTTCCTTAAAAACATCTTCTAAGTCACTTGGCCCCACTTTCCTTATTTTAGGGTTGGGTCCACTTCTAATTTCTCCATTAAAATTATTATTGAAATAATTTATTTTG
>SNQJ01S0016732.1:20104-53848 GCA_010110895.2 Picea sitchensis
AGGTTCAGAAACTTTTCTATAAGGATATGTTGATTTAGATATGGCAGGTGATAAAGATAGCAGGAGGAGTACCACAAGGGATGTGTTTACTATAGGTAGAACAACAGTAAGTTGGATTTCAAAATTGCAAAAGGTTGTTTCACGTTCAACAACAGAGGCAGAGTATGTTGTTGCTACAGAGGCTAGTAAAGAGATGATTTGGTTACAGAGGTTTATGGAGGAATTGGGAAAGAAGCAAGAGAATAACAGGTTGTACTATGACAGTGAGAGTGTCATTCATCTTGCAAAGAACTCAACCTTCAATTCGAATACTAAGCATATACATTTGAGGTACCACTTCATACGATCCGCCTTGGAAGATGGACATTTAAGTTGGAAAAGATACACACTAGCAAGAATCCTGCAGACATGTTAACAAAGGGAGTAACCAAGTAGAAACTGAGTTCCTGCTCAATTTTAGTTGGTCTTCATGAAGGAAGATAAAGATGATAAATTTTCCAGGTCCAAGAAGGTTCAGAGTCCAGCATATACAGCAGCGGTGGAGTTGTTGAGATGAGTCTCCAAGTGGGAGATTGTTGGTTGTGGAGCCTGATTATCTTCCTGATTTAGAGGTCTTTGACTTTCAGCCATGTTTATACCCCATGAAGTATTTACACCCCAAAAGTATGTACACTCTTCAACACGGGGGAGTGCAGAGTGGGGGGTACCCCCTCTGTTGGGTTCGAGGGGGATATCCCCTCGGCTGGGGGCTCTGGGGGCAAGCAAGCCCCCAGCGGGGGTTTGGGGGTAGTGTCCCCAGATGGGGGTTTAGGGGCAAATCCCCCAAAGGAAAAAATGCCTTGTAAATTTATATTGTAATTTCAATGTAAATCTAGACCATTCATTATGAGCTCGCAAATCTAACAATAGAGATTATGTTAGGGTTTTTTTCCCTAGAAGGCAACCCTCTTTTATGAGGGAAATGTATTACAGCTATGGTTGATGGAAAATATTGTATTCTGAGATAGGAGACTGTGAGATAAAGAAGAGGAAGTTACAGTGGGTTTTTTGTAGGTTGTATCCCTTCATATGCTGGATAATAATAAAGGAAGGACCTGGCAATTTCTCTGGTGGACGTAGCCCACACTGGGTGAACCACGTAAATCTGTGTCTCTATTGTATTATGTATCTTTTTTGTTTTGTTTCCGCATTTGTTTTATTTTATTCCTCCACGATCCTATTTTTCTAACATCATGTACTAGTCCTCATAGTTGCCAATAGGGTAATATTGTTCATTTACCGCATCCACAAAAAAATCCAAAGTGGGATCGGCCCCATATATTTCAGACTCCTCTGTGGAAAATTGCTCCCAATAAGTTTCCCACCAATGTTTGACATGGGGGAGAGCTTTAAGAAGTGTGAAGATGATATTTTCTTTGTTGGAAAATTTGTGAACAGAGAAATAACCTTCTAGCATATTTAACCATTTGTCTAGGGCTTCTACATCTATATGTCCTTCAAGTATAGGAATATCAAAATTAACTTGTACCTTGAAAGGCGAGGTGCCTCCAAAGTGGTTGTTTGATGAACATTCACTTGTTGCTATCGACAGGCATTAAAGGATGTGGGAAAAATTCTCCATCATTTCGTTCCTCTGTCGTGTGAGAGCTTGCTCAAGCAACAAAATAATAGGATCGTTTGCTCCGTCATTTTTCTTTTCTTCCGCCATTGAGGGTTTCTTGGGTGTGAAAGAGTGATTTTTCTCAAGAGAGACAAGCTCGATACCCAACTTTATATACTCATACCTCGTTGGGGACATGCACTAAAAAAAATGATCAAGAATAGCCTGCTCTGATACCACTGATCCGGATTATTTTTGACACGAAATGAGATCGGAGATATAATAAAGAAATGCACAGAGATATGGTAGATATTCAATAATATAATAGAAATATATCAGAGATGCAACCATAAACACAAATATACAGTAATACACGATTTCTATTAATGAAATAAATGTACAGAGACTGTAAAATACAGAGTGAAAGACTTGATAGAATGGTGGCATCTTATCTCTGAGAAGAGATGTGATGGCTACTTGCATTCACAAGAAGACGATTGCAATGAGGCTCTGAAGGACTTTTTACAATAAACATGAATGCCAAAATTCCTAGACATCCAAAAACCTAACCCTAGGAGATGAAGCGCCAAAAGTCATGTGGGCCCTGTTTGGGTAAGTTAGTACATCAACTTCCCGAGCTCGTAACTTTTGCATACGATCTCTGTTTTAGGCGTATGATAGCTCGTTGGAAAGGTATCATCAAGGAGATTCATTTTGGGGACTCATTAATTCTTTTGAATATCATTGAGAACCCCTATCTCAAAAAATCTTCATTTAGGCCCTCAAAATGGCCCCAGAAGTTAAAACATGCTAAAAATAGTAAATTGTCAAAATTGCCAGAAAACAGTTTTGAGCCAGTCGAAAAAGGTCGGTGGCCACCGATATCCACCTAGATCAATATTCCCTCTTTAGGAAGCAATGGTCTCCTTTGCGTTGAGTTCCCGAGGGAAAGGGAAAATCATTTTTTGGATCTGCATCTTGGTGAGCTACTTCTATTGTTGGAGATATCGCGTTGCTTAGTTTGTGGAAGTATGTCAAGAACCTGTTGAGGCTGAGGTTGTTCAACAAGTCGAGATACATGAGAGCACGGTGTGCAGAAGGAATATTTTCACTGTGTTGCAACCTTGTCGATCTGCTTCTGCTAGATAGAAGGTGCTTGGGGCGAGGCTGTAGTGGTTGCATTGTCTTTCTATTCTCCTTTTGAACAGATTGTGAAGAAGCTAAATTTTGCAGTATGAGATACTACCTTGCGGCACTTTTTAGGTGGAATATTAGTTGGATATACCTCTGGTATTCTTTAGATATGACCCCCCAAAGTAACAATGACACTATGGGGTCGAGACTCATAAACAGCGTGGCACTTCCACATATATGGTTGGCCCAAGAGAACATCACAGACATCTAGTGGGGAAACATCACATAATACCTCATCCTTGAAGGGATGGATGTCATATGACAATCAACATTGTTGGCTGACACGGAGATCTCATCCTTGGCGAAGCCACCCGATGTTGTATGGTTGCAGGTGTGGTGTTGTCAACAATCCCAACTATTTGACAACCTCTATTGAGATGAGGTTCTTCTGGATTTCGCTATCAACAATAAAATGTAGTGAGGTCCCCTTCACCCACATATGTGAATGAAAAATGCCCTCCCCCTCTTTAGGATCTGTTGGTTCTTCTGGTTGAATTGTCGCGGTCATGACAATAGCAGTGGGGTCTGCGTCAATGATCTGTCCTTTACCAATATTTTCAAAATCAGATTTTGAATCAAGGTTTGGCTCCTTGTCTGTGATCTCGACCACCAATTATTGTTTTGAGCGACATTCATCAGTGTTGTGTCAGGTGCTTTTGTGGAAATCGCCCCATTTTCCGGTGTCCTTCTTTGTCTTCTCGTGACCCTTCTTTTCATGTGGCTTGGACTGGTTTTTGGGAGATTGTTTGTTAGGGATGCCTTTGTCATACCTTCTTTGTTGCGAATTTGTAGAACCAAAATCCTGTTTCTAGTGCTTAAATTTCTGCTCGATTTTAACAGTATATAGATAGGTAGCATCGAGTGATGAGATGTCCAAAAAATCCATTTCGGTTTGGATGTATTTGTGTAGAGCCCCACGGTATTTCAGAACCAAATGTCGTTTGGAGTCTTTGATACCCAGCTTTGTGCGAAAGGTATGGAAGGTATTGGTGAACTCCGAAAATTCTTGGCCCCTCTCTTACCGCAACGTGGTCCATCTCATTTACTGGTCGTCATAGTTTCCAATAGGGTAATATTGTTCCTTATCGCATCCACACAAAAATCCCAAGTGGGATCGGCCCCATATATTTCAGACTCCTTTGTGGAACTCCACTCCCAATAAGTTTCCCACCAATGTTGTACATGGGGGAGATCTGTAAGGAGTGTGAAGGTGATATTTACTTTGTTGAAAAAATTGTGAACAGAGAAGTAACCTTCTAGAACATTTAACCATTTTCCTAGGGCTTCTGCATCTATCTGTGCTTCAAATATAGGAATATCAAAATTAAATTGTACCTTGAAAGGCGAGGTGCCTCCAAAGTGGATGCTAGATGCAGATGCACCTACTGCTATCGACAGGCGTTGAAGGATGTGGTAAAAAATCTCCATCATTTCGTCCCTCTGTCGCGTGAGAGCTTGCTCAAGCAACAGACTGATAGGATCGTCTGCTCCGTCATTCTTCTTTTCTTCTGCCATTGAGGGTTTCTTGGGTGTGCGAGAGTGATTTTCCTCAAGAAAGAAAAGCTCGAGACCCAACTTTCTATACTCGGACCTCGTCGGGGACATGCACTGAAAAAAATGATCAAGAGTAGCCTGATCTGATACCACTGATCCAAATTATTTTCGGCACGAAATGAGATCAAAGATATAATAAAGAAATGCACAGAGATATCGCAGATATTCAATAATATAATAGAAATATATCATATATGAAACCATAAACACGGATATACAGTAATACACGATTTCTATTAATGAAATAAATGTACAAAGACTGTAAAATACAGAGTGAAAGACTCGATAGAATGGTGGCAGCTTATCTCTGATCAGAGATGTGATGGCTAATCGCATTCACAAGAAGATGATTGCAATGAGGCTCTGAAGGCCTTTTTACAATAAATAGGAATGCCAAAATTCTTATATATCCAAAAATCTAACCCTAGGAGATGAAGCGCCAAAAGTCATGTGGGCCCCGTTTGGGTAAGTTAGTACATCAACTTCCCGGTGTCGTAACTTTTGCATACGATCTCCATTTTAGGCGTATGATAGCTCATTGGAAAGGTATCGTCAAGGAGACTCATTTTTGGGGATTAATCATGCCTTAGATTAACATTGAGAACCCTGATATCAAAAAAAATTCATTTAGGCCCTCAAAATGGCCCCGGAAGTTAAAACCTGCTAAAAATAGTAAATTGCCAAAATTGCCAAAAAAATGTTTTGAGCCAATCGAAAAAGGTGGGTGGCCACCGATATCCACCTGGATCAATCCTCCCTCCTTAGGAAGCAATGGTATCCATTGCGTTGAGTTCCTAGGGGAGAGGGAAAAGCGTTTGTTGGATCTGCATCTTGGTGAGTTGCTTGTATTGTTGGAGATATCTCGTTGCTCAGTTTGTGGAAGTATGTCAAGAACCTGTTGAGGATGAGGTTGTTCAACAAGTCGAGATACATGAGAGGATAGTGTGGGAAAGAATATTTGTTCTTTTTTTCAGCCTTCTCGACTTGCTTCTGCTGGATAGAAGGTGCTTGGGGCGAGGTTGTAGTGGTTGCAGTGTCTTTCTGTTCTCCTTTTGAACAGATTGTGAAGAAGCTAAATTTTGCAATATGAGATACTACCTTGCATCACTTTTTAGGTGGAACAATAGTCGAAACTACCTCTGGTATTCATTAGAGATGACCCCCCAAAGTAACAATGACACTACGGGGTCGAGACTCATAAACAGCGTGGTGATTCCACATATATGGTTGGCCCAAGAGAACATCACAGACATCTAGTGGGGAAACATCACATAATACCTCATCCTTGAAGGATTGGATGTCGTATGACAATCAACATTGTTGGCTGACTCTTACACATTATTTTTTCCATCCCTATGACCGTTAATGATGTAAATCTATATGTTGCCTTCAGAGGGTTAAGTGGCCTGAGTTCCTGAAGAGAGAAGGGAGAAGAACTTTTCCTGAGAAAAGAAGTTGCATTTTCCTTTGTAAAAACCCTATAAAAAAAGGAAGTTCGTAGGCTGCATTATAGCTAGGGTGCGAGAATGCCTGATTCTCGCAAGCTGCATCATAGCTAGGTCGCGAGGAGTTCGCAGTCCACTCTATAGGCAAGGTGTGAGAATATTACACATGGGAAAAACGAGTGTTTTCTTGAATCTTCTAGAAGGAGAAACTTCCATGGTGAGGTGGCATCTGAATGGTTTGGATCTTACTCACTTTCATGATTTAGTGGGATCATCCTAATCTCCTCACCTTATCCTCTTCATCTTATAAAAGGAGAGGATCTCTCATGGAGAAGGGCTAAGTGGCATTTGGCTTGGGATTATTAGCTTGGTTGGAGTGTCTTTGAGTTTTGACTTTGTCAAGATAGATTGTGAATATTATCAAATTTGTGCTCTCAAAATTCTTGGAATGGAAGTGTGTGGGGAACAAAGGACAGTTGTAAGTGACCTTACGACATCAAGGCCATGGTTGTAATATCTCTTTCACATTTAATATGATACAGTAATATGATTCTTTCCTATAAAGCTTGTTGTGTTTTATTGTATGATTCCTTGATCACATACATAGGTTTATATTGAGTTTATGCTATTACTATCACTTTGGTTGGTTGCGTTCTTTTGCAGGTTTATCATTATATGAGTGTTGGAACGAAGATAGGATGGAGATAGCAAGAGGAAGCGGCATTTAAATGGTATGTCACCTATTCCTCTTTAGTTAGTAAATTCAATATTTAAAACTTAAGGAAAGCCTCATGTTCTAACGTGTTTTGTTCTAGATCTAGGTAGATCTAGGGAGATCAGTTAGTGTCTGCACCTACCGATTTATCCAATAACACTGACACAAAGATCTCGTCCTTGGCGAAGCCACCCGATGTTGTATGGTTGTAGGTGTGATGTTGTCGACAATCCCAACTATTTGACAACATCTGTTGAGATGAGATTCTTTTGGCTTTCACTATAAACAATAAAATGCAGCGAGGTCCCCTTCACCCACATCTGTGAATGAAAAAGGCACTCCCCCTCTTCAGGATCTGTTGGTTCTTTTTATTGAATTGTCGCGGTCACAACAATAGCAGTGGGGTCTACATCAATGATCTGTCCTTTACTAGTATTTTCATAATCAAATTCTGAATCAGGGTTCGGTTCCTTATCTTTGATCTAGGCCACCAATGATTGTTTTGAGCGACATCCATCGGTGTTGTGCCAGGGGCTTTTCTGGAAATCGTGCCATTTTCCAGTGTCCTTCTTTGTCTTCCCGTGACCCTTCTTTTCATGTGGCTTCGATTGGTTTTCGGGAGATTGTTTTTTAGGGACGCCTTTGTCATACTTCAGTGATTGCGTATTTTCATAACCAAAATCTCATTTGTTCTGGTGCATAAATTTCTACTCAATTTTAACAACATATCGATCGGCAACACCGAGTGATGAGATGTCTAGAAAATCCATTTCAATATGGTTGTATCTGTGTAGAGCCCAACGGTATTTCAGAAGCAAATGTCATTCGGAGTCTTTGATACCCATCTTGGTGCGCAAGATATGGAAGGTATTGGTGAACTCTAGAACTGCTTGGCACCTCTTTTGGCATATTGTGGTCCATCTCATGTATTGATCCACATAGTTGCCAATAGGGTAATATTGTTCCTTTACCGCATCCACAAAAAAATCCCTTTGGGATCGGCCCCATATATTTCAGACTCCTATGTGGAACTATACTCCCAATAATTTTCCCACCAATGTTTGACATGGGGGGAAGATTTAAGGAGTGTGAAGGTGATATTTTCTTTGTCAGAAAATTTGTGAATAGAGAAATAACCTTCTAGCAGATTTAACCATTTGTCTAGGGCTTCTGCATCTATCTGTCCTTCAAATATAGGAATATCAAAATTAACTTGTACCTTGAAAGGTGAGGTGCCTCCAAAGTGGCATGTTGATGAAGATGTGCCTATTGCTATCGGCAGGCGTTGAAGGATGTGGGAAAAAAATATCCATCATTTCATCCCTCTGTCACGTGAGAGCTTGCTCAAGCAACAGACTGATAGGATCGTTTGCTCCATCATTTTTCTTTTCTTCCAACATTGAGGGTTTCTTGGGTGTACGAGAGAAATTTTCCTAAAGAGAGACACGATCTAGACCCAACTTAATATACTCGAACCTCGTCGGGGACATGCACTGAAAAAAAATGATCAAGAACAGCCTGCTCTGATACCACTGATCTGGATTATTTTCGGCACGAAATGAGATCGGAGATATAATAAATAAATGCATAGAGATATCTCATATATTGAATAATATAATAGAAATATTTCAGAGATGCAACCATAAACACAGATATACAGTAATACATGATTTCTATTTATGAAATAAATGTACAGAGACTGTAAAATACAGAGTGAAAGACTCGATAAAATGGTGGCAGCTTATCTCTGAGAAGAGATGTGACGGCTAATCACATTTGGAAGAATATGATTGCAATGAGGATCTGGAGGATTTTTACAATAAATAGGAATGCCAAAAGTCCTAGACATCCAAAAACCTAACCCTAGGAGATGACGTGCCAAAAGTCATGTGGGCCCTATTTGGCTAAGTTAGTACATCAACTTCCCGAGGTCGTAACTTTTGCATACAATCTTTGTTTTAGGCGTATGATAGCTCGTTGGAAAGGTATCATCGAGTAGATTCATTTTAGGGGATCAATCATGCCTTTGAATATAATTGAGAAACTCTATCTCTAAAAACCTTCATTTAGGCCCTCAAAATGGCCCCAGAAGTTAAAACCTGCTAAAAATAGTAAATTGCCAAAATTGCCAAAAAATTGTTTTGAGCCAGTCGAAAATGGTGGGTTTCCACCGATATCCACTTGGATCAATCCTCACTCCTTAGGAAGCAATGGTATCCATTTCGTTGAGTTCTCGGGGGAGAGGGAAAAGCATTTGTTGGATCTGCATCTTGGTGAGTTGCTTGTATTGCTGGAGATATCGTGCTGCTCAGTTTGTGGAAGTATGCCAAGAACCTATTGAGGCTAAGGTTGTTCAACAAGTCAAAACACATGAGAGGAAGGTGTGCAGAAGGAATGTTTTCACTTTTTTGCAGCCTTTTCGACCTGCTTCTGTTGGATAGAAGGTGCTTGGGACGAGGCTGTTGTGGTTGCAATGTCCTTCTATTCTCCTTTTGAAAAGATTGTGAAGAAGCTAAATTTTGTAGTATGAGATACTACCTTGCGGCACTTTTTAGGTGGAACATTAGTCAGAAATACCTCTAGTATTCTGTAGAGATGACCCCCCAAAGTAACAATGACACTACAGGGTCGAGACTCATAAACAGTGTGGCGCTTCCAGATATATGGTTGGCCAAGGAGAACATCACAGACATAAAGTGGGGAAACATCACATAATACCTCATCCTTGAAGGGCTGGATACTGTATGACAATCGACATTGTTGGTTGATAGGGAGATCTGGTCCTTGGCGAAGACACCCGATGTTGTATGGTTGCGGGTGTGGTGTTTTCAACAATCCCAACTGTTTGAAGACCTCTGCTAAGATGAGGTTCTTCTGGCTTCTGTTATCAACAATAAAATGTAGTGGGGTCCCCTTCACCCACATCTGTGAATGAAAAAGGCACTCCCCCTCTTCAAGATATATTGGTTATTCTGGTTGAATTGTCGCGGTCGCGACAATAGCAGTGGGGTCTGAGTCAATGATCTGTATTTTACTAGTATTTTCTGAATCAGGGTTCGACTCCTTGTCTTTGATCCTGGTTAGCAATGACTGTTTTGAGCGACATTCATCGGTGTTGTGCTAGGGTGTTTTGTGAAAATCGTGCCATTTTCCGGCGTCCTTCTTTGTCTTCCCGTGACCCTTCTTTTCATGTGGCTTGGACTAGTTTTCGGGAGATTGTTTGTTAGGGACGCCTTTGTCATACTTTGATTGTTTCAGATTTGCAAAACCAAAATCCTGTTTGTTCTAGTGCTTAAATTTCTGCTCGATTTTAACAGTATATCGATAGGCATCATCGAGTGATGAGATGTCTAGAAAATCCATTTTAGTTTGGATGTACCTGTGTAGAGCCCCGTGGTATTTTAGAACCAAATTTCATTTGGAGTCTTTGATACCCATATTGGTGTGAAAGGTATGGAAGGTATTGGTGAACTCTGGAACTTCTTGGCCCCTCTGTTGCCGCAATGTGGTCCATCTCATTTACTGGTTGTCATAGTTTCCAATAGGGTAATATTGTTCCTTACCGCATCCACAAAAAAATCCCAAGTGGGATCGGCCCCATTAATTTCAAACTCCTCTGTGGAACTATACTCCCAATAAGTTTCCCACCAATGTTGGACATGGGGGAGAGATTTAAGGAGTGTGAAGGTGATATTTTCTTTGTCAGAAAATTTGTGAACAGAGAAATAACTTTCTAGAACATTTAACCATTTATCTAGGGCTTCTGCATCTATCTGACCTTCAAATACAGGAATATCAAAATTAACTTGTACCTTGAAAGGCAAGGTGCCTCCAAAGTGGCCGCTAGATAAATATGCACCTGTTGCTATCGGCAAGCATTGAAGGATGTGGGAAAAAATCTCCATCATTTCGTCCCTCTGTCGCGTGAGAGCTTGCTCAAGCAACAGACTGATAGGATCGTCTGCTCCATCATTTTTATTTTCTTTTTCCATTGAGGGTTTCTTGGGTGTGCGAGAGAGATTTTCCTTAAGAGAAACAAGCTCGAGACCCAACTTGCTATACTCGGACCTCGTCAGGGACATGCACTAAAAAAAATGATCAAGAGTAGCCTGCTCTGATACCACTGATTCGAATTATTTTCGGCACAAAATGAGATCGGAGATATAATAAAGAAATGCACAGAGATATCGCATATTCAATAATATAATAGAAATATATCAGAGATGCAACCATAAACACATATATACAGTAATACACGATTTCTATTAATGAAATAAATGCACAGAGACTATAAAATACAGAGTGAAAGACTCGATAGAATGGTGGCAACTTATCTCTGAGAAGAGATGTGACGGCTAATCGCATTCACAAGAAGATGATTGCAATGAGGCTCTGAAGGAATTTTTATAATAAACAGGAATGCCAAAATTCTTATACATCCAAAAACCTAACCCTAGGAGATGAAGCGCCAAAAGTCATGTGGGCCATGTTTGGGTAAGTTAGTACATCAACTTCTCGGGGTCGTAACTTTTGCATACGATCTTCGTTTTAGGCGTATGATAGCTCGTTGGAAAGGTATCATCGAGGATACTCATTTTGGGGAATTATTCATGCCTTAGGCTAACATTGAGAACCCCAATCTCGAAAAACCTTCATTTAGGCCCTCAAAATGGCCCCTGAAGTTAAAACCTCTTAAAAATAGTAAATTGCCAAAATTGCCAGAAAACTATTTTGAGCTAGTCGAAAAAGGTGGGTGGCCACCGATATCCACATGGATAAATCCTCCTTCCTTAGGAAGAAATGGTCTCCATTGCGTTGAGTTATCGAGGGAGAGGGAAAAGCGTTTGTTGGATCTGCATCTTGGTGAGCTGCTTGTATTGTTGGAGATATCTCGCTGCACAGTTTCTGGAAGTATGTCAAGAACCTGTTGAGGTTGAGGTTGTTCAACAAGTCGAGATACATGAGAGGTTGGTGTGCAGAAAGAATATTTTCACTTTTTTGTAGCCTTGTTGACTTGCTTCTGTTGGATAGAAGGTGCTTGGGGCAAGGTTGTAGTGGTTGCAGTGTCTTTATGTTCTCCTTTTGAACAGATTGTGAAGAAGCTAAATTTTGCAGTATGAGATACTACCTTGTGTCACTTTTTAGGTGGAACAATAGCCGGAACTACCTCTGGTATTCATTAGAGATGACCCCACAAAGTAACAATGACACTACGGGGTCGAGACTCATAAACAGTGTGGTGCTTCCACATATATGGTTGGCCCAAGAGAACATCACAGACATCTAGTGGGGTAACATCACATAATACCTCATCCTTGAAGGGATGGATGCTGTATGACAATCGACATTGTTGGCTGACTATTACAAATTATTTTCATCATCCCTCTGACCATTAATGATGTAAACCTATATGTTGCCTTCAGAGGGTTAAGTGGCCTGAGTTCCTGAAGAGAGAAGGGAGAAGAACTTTTCCTGATAAAAGAAGTTGCATTTTCCTTTGTAAACACCCTATAAAAAAAGGAATTTCATGGGCTGCATTATAGCTAGGGTGCGAGAATGCCTGATTCTCGCAAGCTACATCATAGCTAGGTCGTGAGGAGTTCGCATTTCTCTCTATAGGCAAGGTGCGAGAATGCTTACACATGGGAAAAATGAGTGTTTTCTCGAATATTCTAGAAGGAGAAACTTCCATGGTGAGGTGGCATCCGAATGGTTTGGATCTTACTCACTTTCATGATCTAGTGGGATCATCCTAACCTCCTCACCTTATCCTCTTCAGCGTATAAAAGGAGAGGAGCTCTCATGGAGAAGGGCTAAGTGGGATTTGGCTTGGGATTATTAGCTTGGTTGGAGTGTCTTTGAGTTTTTCCTTTGTCAAGATAGAGTGTGAATATTATCAGATCTGTGCTCTTAGAATTCTTGGAATGGAAGTGTGTGGGGAACAAAGGACAGTTGGAAGTGACCCTACGACATCAAGGCCATGGTTGTAATATCTCTTTCACATTTAATATGATACAGTAATATGATTCTTTCCTATAAAGCTTGTTGTGTTTTTTTGTATGATTCCTTGATCACATACATAGATTTATATTGAGTTTATGCTATTACTACCACTTTGGTTGGTTGCGTTCTTTTGTAGGTTCATCATTGTATGTGCGTTGGAATGAAGCTAGGATGGC
Organism: Picea sitchensis; assembly: GCA_010110895.2. Classification (NCBI taxonomy): domain Eukaryota; kingdom Viridiplantae; phylum Streptophyta; class Pinopsida; order Pinales; family Pinaceae; genus Picea; species Picea sitchensis. The sequence continues at coordinate 32,792 of SNQJ01S0016732.1, forward strand.
GATAGCGAGAGGAAGCAGTGTTTAAATGGTATGTCACCTATCCCTCTTTAGTTAGTAAATTCAATATTTAAAACTTAAGGAAAGCCTCATGTTCTGACGTGTTTTGTTCTAGATATAGGTGGATCTAGGGAGATCAGTTAGTGTCTGCACCTACCGATTTATCTAATAACATTGACACAAAGATCTCTTCCTTGGCGAAGCCACCCGATGTTGTATGGTTGCGGGTGTGGTGTTGTCGACAATCCCAACTATTTGACGACCTCTGCTGAGATAAGGTTCTTCTGGCTTTCACTATCAACAATAAAATGCAGCAAGGTCCCCTTCACCCAAATCTATGAATGAAAAAGGCACTCCCCCTCTTCAGGATCTGTTGGTTCTTTTGGTTGAATTTTCATGGTCACGACAATAGCAGTGGGGTCTGCGTCAATGATCTGTCCTTTACCAAGATTTTCATAATCAGATTCTGAATCAGGGTTCGGCTCCTTGTCTTTGATCTCGGCCACCAATGACTGTTTTGAGCGACATTCATCTGTGTTGTGCCAGGGGATTTTGTGGAAATCGTGCCATTTTCTGGTGTCCTTCTTTGTCTTACCGTGACCCTTCTTTTCATGTGGCTTGGACTGGTTTTCAGGAGATTGTTTGTTAGGGACGCCTTTTTCATACTTTGGTTATTTTGGATTTGCAGAACCAAAATCCCGTTTGTTCTGGTGCTTAAATTTTTGCTCAATTTTAACAACATATCGATAGGCAGCACCGAGTGATGAGATGTCAAGAAAATCCATTTATGTTTGGATGTATCTGTGTAGAGCCCCACGGTATTTAAGAACCAAATGTCATTCGGATTCTTTGATACCCAGCTTGGTGCGCAAGGTATGGAAGGTATTGGTGAACTCCAGAGCTGCTTGGCCCCTCTCTTGCCACAGTGTGGTCCATCTGATGTACTAGTCCTCATAGTTGCCAATAGGGTAATATTGTTCCTTTACTGCATCCACAAAAAAATCCCAAGTGGGATCGGCCTCATATATTTCAGACTCCTCTGTGGAACTCTACTCCCAATAAGTTTCCCACCAATGTTTGACATGGGGGAGAGCTTTAAGGAGTGCAAAGGTGATATTTTCTTTGTCGAAAAATTTGTGAACAGAGAAATAACCTTCTAGCAGATTTAACCATTTGTCTAGGGCTTCTGCATCTATCTGTCCTTCAAATACAAGAATATCAAAATTAACTTGTACCTTGAAAGGAGAGGTGCCTCCAAAGTGGCCACTTGATGAAAAGTCGCATGTTGCTATTGGCAGGCGTTGAAGGATGTGGGAAAAATTCTCCATCATTTCGTCCCTCTGTCGTTTGAGAGCTTGCTCAAGCAACAGACTGATAGGATCGTCTGCTATGTCATTTTTCTTTTCTTCCACCATTGAGGGTTTCTTGGGTGTGTGAGAGCAATTGTCCTCAAGAGAGACAAGCTCGAGACCCAACTTGATATACTCGGACCTCGTCGGGGACATGCACTGATAAAAATGATCAAGAACATCATGCTTTGATACCACTTATCTAGATTATTTTCGGCACGAAATGAGATCGGAGATATAATAAAGAAATGCACAAAGATATCGTAGATATTCAATAATATAATAGAAATATATCAGATATGCAACCATAAACAAAAATATATGGTAATGCATGATTTCTATTAATGAAATAAATGTACAGAGACTGTCAGAGTGAAAGACTCGATAGAATGGTGGCAGCTTATCTCTGAGAAGAGATGTGACAGTTACTCGCATTCGCAAGAAGATGATTGTAATGAGGCTCTAAAGGCCTTTTTACAATAAACAGGAATTCCAAAAGTCCTAGACATCCAAAAACCTAACCCTAGGAGATGAAGCACCAAAATTAATGTGGGCCTCTTTTGGGTAAGTTAGTACATCAACTTCCTAGGGTCGAACTTTTATATACAATCTCTATTTTAGGCATATGATAGCTCGTTGGAAAGGTATCATTGAGGAGATTCATTTTGGGGGATCAATCGTGCCTTCAGCCATCATTGAGAACTTCGATCTCGAAAAACCTTCATTTAGGCCCTCTAAATGGCCCCGGAAGTTAAAACCTGCTAAAAATAGTAAATTGCCAAAATTGCCAGAAAACTGTTTTCAGCCAGTCGGAAAAGGTGGGCAGCCACTGATATCCACCTAGATCAATTGAATTTACTTGCCCCAAAAATTTCACGATATTGATCATATAATAGGACCAAGTCACCTTCAGAAAACACACGAGGTCTAAGAGTTTTATCATATTGAGCTTTGACACGTTTCTTATGGGTTTCATTAGCTAGAGCGGCATCACGACAAGTTTCATCTAACTGTGTCAAGTACAAAACACATTCTTCCTCGGTCATGGTGTTGGGAAGTAATTTGACGGCTAGTTTCAAGGATGGTATTTCACATTCAATCGACAATACGACTTCTAAACCATATACCAGCTAAAATGGCGTAAAACCCATGGATGTTTTGACTGAGGTTTGGTATGCCCATAATGAAAAAAAAAGCATTGTATGCCAATTCGATTTGTGAATCCATATCATCCTATGAAGAATCATTGTCAAAACTTTGTTTACGACTTCAACTTGGCCATTGGCTTGTGGATAGTAAGCAGTTGAGTTTTCATGTCCCAAACCAAACTTGGCGGTTAATTCCAACATCATGTAATTTTGAAATGAGTGCCATGATTGGTGATAATGGCTTGGGGAACATCAAATCAAGCAATAGTGTGATTAAAAACAAAAAGGGTCTTAGTTTTCTCAGTGTTATTGAATGTAGGCATCACCTTGTCCCACTTAGTGAAATAATCCATGGCGACAATAATATACCCATGCCCCTCGGCCAAGTGAGGGTTACATGTCATGAAATCAATGCTCCATTTGGAAAATGGACTAGCGGAAACTATAGGGTGAAGAGGAGCAGGAGGCACATGCAACTTACTATTTTAGATCTGGCACGCATAACACTTTTGTACTGAAAGGATGCAATCTTTAAAAAGTGACAACCAAAAATATCTGGCTCGTAGAATTTTTTGGGAAGTGGCATACCCAGACATATGACCACCACATGCTCCAACATGAAATTAATTAAGAGCTCTCTCGTCCTCTTCATGTGTTAAACATTGTCTAAAAATAGAATCAACACAATGACGATAAAATGTATCCCCAATAATAATGTATTGTCGATCTTGGTATCGAATTTGACAACGTTCAGTACTAGACAAATTAGGCTGAAAATTTTGGGTCTGGAGATAGATTATGATGTCTCCATACCAAGGATCTTAGGAAATGATCAGAAAAAGAGATTCATCAGGAGTCCAATCTTTTGCCAAACTTTATGTTTCAGTTGATGGAAGGTCATAAATTAACTTAGCAAAAACCAAATATTTCTTTGACTTGGCTTTCTCAAATTCCAAAACAAAATCTTGTAGGATAACGATCCATTTGGAGTATTTTCCCCCCAACACCTTCCTAGTCAGAATATGTTTCATGGGGTTGCAATCATAAATTATGGTGGTTTTATGCAATAATATGTAGTGATGGAAACGTTGGACAACTTGAACATCAACCAATGCCAATTTCTCTACATGTGAATATTTGATTTTGGAAGTGGCAATACTCATACTTAAATAGTAAATTGTAATACATATAACATATTTTATATGTAATACATATAACATATGTTATATGTATTACATATAACATATCACATGTGATTCATGTGAGTCATCCTCTTGGAAAAGTACCATAAAAATGGTACTTTCAGAAGTGGTGATGCACAAAGAGTAATCTCGAATGTAATCTGGGGGATGTAACAATGGTTTATGAGTTAATGAATGCTTCAAAGCATCAAATGACATTTGAGCAATGTCATCCAAAAGAAAGGCAACCCATTTCTTAAGAAGTCAAGTAAAACCTTTGGTATGTTCAACGTAGTTGGGAATGAATCGACATAAAAAGTTTGTCTTCCCTTGCAAACTTTGGAGTTGGCGTAACATTGAAGGAGGAGATAAGTTCACAATGGCCTCAATCTTCAAGGGATCAACATGGATCTCGTGCTTGGATATGATTAAACCTAAAAGGTGTCATGATTCTACACAAAATACACATTTATGTGGATTTAAGCGAATATTTTAATGTCGACATCTAAGGAATATGGAACATAGATGTGTCGGATGATCTTGCCGTTCCATGGAATGTGTAGGAAAATCATCAAGATATGGTTGAACAATATGATTAATGTCATGAAATGCATAAGACATAGCTCATTGAAAATTAGTGTTGACATTCTTAAGGTCGAAAGGAAGCTTTCGATAGGAGAAAGTACCCCAAGGAAAAATAAAAGTAGTTTTATGTTGATCCAATGGTAGTATGTTTATTTGATTATAGCCAGAAAAACCATCCATAAATGAGAATATTTCACTCTCGGCACAATCATCGACTATCTGGTCGATAAGAGGGGTTGGATAATTCTCTTTCAGACAAGCCCTATTTATATCCCTATAATCAATACATACACATATTGTTCCTTGTTTCTTCCTAAGGGGAACAATATTGGAAATCCAATCAGACACAGGTACAAGATAAATAAAACCTTCTTTAAGATGTTTTTTAACTTTGGATTTAATAACATCAGATTTTTGTGAATGAATAGGATGAAGATTTTTCCGAACAAGCTTAGCTTCATGATATGTCTTAATTTCATGAATGAAAATTTGTGGGTTGATACCAGAAATTTCCTCATAATACCAAGAAAATACATTGCATAATTCTTTGAATAGGGACGTATAAGTTTGAATTTCATCAGAGGAACAAGAGGCACCGATATGAATGTTTTCCACGACTTCAAGGTTTACTGATATATTGATTGGTATAGTAATGGATATGTTTCCTAAATTCCCTTAAGATGAATCCTCATGGATTAATATGGGAGTTTGGGAATTCCCAATTACTGCAAATGGGAATGAAGATTCTAAATGACTCTCAATAGTCTCAAGCTTAGGGAGAAACGAGGAAGGATGATTACTATTATCCCATGGATTTTCTTCCAAATAAATAATATCCATGATACTCTCTTCAGTAGGGAAAGTATCATCAAAAGGATCAGGAGATGTAGTATATATAAGTCAAGAGGATTGAGAGTATTCATCTAAAATCGGACTTGTTCGGTCATCAACATCAGAATTGGCCATAGAAGCATATTGGATGGCTTGATAAGCCAATTCAATCAGACTAAGTGGCATTTGGTCACCCTATCTCTCATATTGTGTAGGACTTGGTACTACCCAAGGATCATATGATTTAAGGGAACTACTAGCACGAGTCGAAATCATGTTTATCTGAGCAACAACAGAAGAAATTCCAAGCAGTGGGAGAAGAGAAATATTGAGAAGTGGGAGCGTAAAAATTCCCATTAGTGATGAATCTTTCAAAATACCCACTAGTCAACAACAGGATATGCTTGAGTTGGTAGAGGACACCAGATCTTCAGGGAGAATACCTCTAAGCTTAAAATCAACTTTCATATCTTTAATTCCATAAACTGATAATCCAACAAATTTGGATGAGTTTCGACCAATTTCTCTTTCTAACTATATCTACAAAATTGTTTCAAAAATTATAGCAAGAAGGGTGAAAAGGATACTCTCATAAAGAATTTTGAGTGAAAAGTTTGGATTTTTTGAAGGAAAACAAATACAAGAAGTGATAGGGGTAGCACAAGAAGGGTTACACAACATTAAATCTAGGAAAATGTAGGGAACAGTGTTAAAAATCAACCTCTCCAAAGCCTATGATATAGTAAGTTGGCTTTATATTTAGTTATTACTAACTCACTTGGGCTTTGCAGTTCCTTTCATCAGGTGGATCATGAGTTGTATATCAACAGTTTCCTTTGTAGTGCTTATAAATGGCTCTACTTCACACTTTTTTCATTCTGAAATAGGTTAAGGAAGGGCTTCCCTCTCTCTCCTCTTCTTTTTCTCTTAGTCACGAAAGGACTCAACGGAGCAATTTTGGAAGCAAAAATATTAGGATCCTTCTCTGGAATCAAAATTTCTCAAACTCTCCAAATTACACATGTGCTCTTTGTTGATGATGTGATGATCTTTAGTTTGGGCTCTATATGAGATGCAGAGACACTAAAAAAACATCCTAAGTCTTTTCTCAAAAGAAACAGGCATGGAAATTAATGAAGGAAAATCGTCCCTCACTACAAATTTGCTCATTGAAGAAGAGCGACTTGTCTTTAGGAAAAAATTTCCTTTTGAGGAAAAGAGGATTGATGATGGTTTGAAAGACCTAGAATTAATTTTAAAAACAAATGATTATAGAAAGGAGGATTGGAAATGGCTTTTGAATAAATTAGAAAAAAGATTAAAACTTTGGAGCCATAGGTGGCTTTCAAGTGCAGGTAGACTTGTATTAGTCAAATCAGTATTGGAATTCAAACTAGTATATTGGATATCACTCTCTTGGATCTCAAAAGGAATATTGGAAGCAAATAGAAAAATCACTTTCAGGTTTCTTTGGAGTGGCAAGAAAGAATCTCATGTGACTCCATGGGTTCACTGGGAAAAGATTGTTGTTCCTAAGGCTCTTGGAGGTTGGGGGTTGAAAAATATTTGTCTCTTTTCCAAAGCACTGGAGGAAAAATGTGGATGGTGACTCTTAAAAACCTCCAGTATCTGGATCAAGGTAGTGGTTCAAAAATTTATTGAGCCAGAATCTTTGGAGGCCTAGATTGGGAATCCACGCAAAACGTTGAAAGGAGCATCAATGATTTGGAAGGAAGATATCAACTCCTTCCAGGTCATCGGGGAAGGCTTCACTTGGAAGATAGGAAATGGGCAGTGGGTTAGATTGGGAATAGACCCTTGGATGGGGTGAAAACGAAATCATATTCTTCCCGAACAACTGGTAAATCATTTGAGAACCCTAGGATTTGACACTTTAAATAAACTTGCAGAGCCGAGATTAACAACTATTTGGTCCCAAGGATGGAAATCGGCAAGGTCGTTGCGTTTAGAAGAGGAGGATGTCACGGAATTGGATAGATATATAAAATATTTAAAGATATCACAGATTAGGCTCAGGGATTGTGAGGATGGACTTATTTGGGATTCTACTCCTTCAAGGATCTACACACCCAAGGATGGATATACCAGACTAAACTTTGATTTATTTCAAAGAGAACCAGTATGGTAGTGGAAAAAGCTTTGGAATTTGAAATGTCTGGCCAAGACAAGATTATTCATGTGGAATGTATTATCAAACAAGGTGTTGACTTGGGATATCCTCCAGAAGAGAAATAATCATGGTCCAGGCTAGTGCTATATCTGTAAATATGAAGGAGAATCAACACTTCATTTCTTCATGGAGTGGCAATACATCAAAGAAGTCTAGAATGAAATTTTGTTATTTTTGGAAATCCGATGCAATTGGATTAGTCATTTGGTGGAACAGGCCTGGCAGGATTGGTGTTCAGTTAGAGATAACAAGGGATACAAAGCCTTACCTATTTTAGTAATATGGAGTGTTTGGATAGATCAGAACTCCCTCATTTTTAAAGGAGTCTCCATGGTTCCAAAGATTACAGTTGCCAAAAGTATTGTCATCCTTTCATCCGTCCCTCAATCTACTGAAAGAGTTAAGGAAAGAGAGGTTCAGGAGGAAGATATTGACAAATCAAACCCTTGGGGTGATTTTGATAGAGCATCACAAAACAATATATGATGGAGAGGAGGGATTTTTTTTCTATCAGATACATATCATTTTTCCTTAACCTTTGGACTAGGGGCAGGATCAAACAATTATGCAGAATTGATGAGCCTTAAACTAATCATTTATTTTTCCATATAAAAGGGATGTCACTCTTTCATTGTTTTTGGAGACTCCATGAATTTCATTAATTGGATTAGAGGCACACAAAGATGTACAAACACTAGACTTGATAACATAGTGGACGACAATAATGATACTCATCTTCTTTTAATTTAGAGTGTATAAGTATATCATACAAAAACTCAAGTATAAGTATGTTCACACTCTCACTAAAAACATTGTTCATCAAGTAGGAATTCTAGAAAATTTAGGTGCAGTAGCTACAATTTATCAATTGTATCTACCCAACCCCTCTTAGGGGGACTCGTATAAAATTCAATATTTTTTGTTTCTCATGAGATTTAGCTACCTTGGTATATGTTTGGTTACTTTTTTATTGAATATATTTTTTTATGTCATAACTTTGAATGTTTTTGTAAGCAACATGCTTAATTAGTTCGCATGCATCATATATGGAAGACTTAACCTTGTTACTATTTTGATTTTTTTTAACTCGTCACGCCCCATATTATTATTATGTTATAAATAATAATAACAAAGAAGTATAATAATTATCATAAAAGGATCATAATAATCACTTATAATAATAATAATAATAATAATAATAATAAAGTATAATAATTATCCTAAAGGGGTCATAATAAGTACTTATTATGGATATTTGGGTAATAAAAGAAAATGGTAAAATAAGAAACAACAATTGATGAAGAAACCCTAAAATATAATAAAGAATTAAACAATAAATCACAGGGATCGGGTTATTTACCATGGATGGATTCTAAATAAGGACAAAAGAAAATCTCATTTTGCTTGGGAAATCTGAGGAAAAAGCTAAGAAGAGTTGGCATAGTAGTGGATTGAGGGCTCAGGGGCTATTAGTCGTGATGACTGAGGGGTTGGTTGGGAGGAGATTCATCACCCAACCACTTTATGTTGGGGTTGGTCAAAGCGAAGGTCAAGGTATCGCTCATTTATGAGGTCACCATATTACAGGTATGTATTGTCTAGGTAAGTTATTCACCACATACTCCTTGTAAGTTATGATATATTGAATCATCTATCTCTATTTTATCAGACGCAATTTATAAATGTAGTGTTTACCTTTGTATTTATATTCGTTAGATATATTGTTCTGACATATGGTATCAAAGCGAGGTTGCAACTTTGAGTGACCACATGGGTATGCTTAATATATGTTATCTTTATATTTCATAATTTTAAAGTAGTTTTACCATAAGGTGAATTACTCTTGAATAAATTTGGAATCCTTAAATTTTACATGAAATCATTTCACTTTTGATCCCCGTTTCGTTTTATGTTTCTTCTAACATAAGCTACAACTATAAATCAAATTCTAGGGTTCAATTAAGTTTCCCAAGTTTAGGATTTAAAATGTAACCTAAGATCAACACTAAACATATAGACCCAAGTTTAGGATTTAAAATGTAACCTAAGATCAACACTAAACATATATAGATGGATATCTAATAAAATATATATATATATATATGTATATATATATATATATATATATATATATATATATATATATATATATATATTCCAACATTTCTACATCATTGTGGTGGTTCTTCTGCCTTACATCCAACATCTGATTATGATTGTTGTAGGCCACAATCTGAGTGTTAAAGATGTGAGATGAATGTTAAATTCAAGATCTGAGATGTGAAAATATAGACCAAGATTTGAAGTTTCAAGGCCATGATATAAGTTTATAGGTTGTGATTTATATGAATGGGCCATGGTCGGTGTGTTTGAGGTTGTCCTAGGGAATGATATGAGTGTTATGGTCAATCTCTAAATGAATATGCCACGATTTGGGTGTTTGAGGTTGTGATAAGGCATGATCTAATATAGGTGTTTTCAAGGATCCTTGCTCATTAGGAAATCATATAATGGTGAAACAAGATGATCTTTCCAAATGCATATATTTATTTGGATCATTGTCACACCTCTAGGCTTTCTAAACACTCTCATACTACTTTATGCCTTGTTTGTCTAGAAGATACTAAAGTGATTGTGAAAACCAATAATTATTATAAATGTAAGTTTAAACCGGCCATCTACATTGTTAAACTTCCCAATATTTTGAATAGAGATGGAGATGGGATGTAAGTCACAATTGGATTATATTGCACCAACATCATCATAACAACTCTAATCAAATATTGCAGAGCTACTAACTTTTCGTAAGGTTGGCTAAAATATTCCAATGTCAGTTCCATGAAATGATTATGGACCATTCTTATAACCATGGAAGGTTATATGAATCAATGAAAACTCAATTTCATATAAAAAAAAATCCACTCATTTTAAACACATTTATTTTTGTTGTATGATTCATAGTGAAATAATCATTCAAATTTTAGTCTACTAATTTTTAGTTACTCTTCGGTTTTTTTTTTTTTGCTCCTTCAGAATTTTCAACTGTAATTTTACTCATTAAAAGTGCCACTAAGATTGCGTATAGCTCTAACATATCTGAAAGCGTCACTAAGATTGCTTATGGTCCCAACTAAAAAAGGTAAAATTACAATGATTTATCGTATACAAATTAATGCATGTACATTTACTTGACTGAGAATCACTTTTCCACAATCTGGTTGTCTCTACTGAAAACAAGGACAAAAGGAGAAAGAGAGATGGTTATTAACAAGGATAGTAGGAAGGAAACTACACATAATTCAATCCAATGAATTTGAATTAGGTATACAAAATTCGTTGTAATTTTCTTTGAGCTGCAAAGCGATGAATTTTCCAGAGTACGCGGCATTATCCTTGCACAACGAGTAAGAGGCTAGAATTTTTTACAATTTCTGTTAATATCATTGAATTCTTGGCCATGGTGATTTGCAAATGGCTCTAAAGGGAAAATTTCACTTTAATTGATGAGATTTTTTAGCTTAAAGGTTACTAAGTAGAGAAATTTGAGAGAGCAGAGCTTTGAAAACATCCACTAGACAAATTTGTGTTTGAATTTGTATCTGGAATCTTCTAGAAATATGTCAAAGGCATTTGAAATTTAGGGATGTCACAAAGTTTCTGCTGCAAGATATTTTGCATTGAATATCTGGCCGGAAAAAGCTTAGGTTTGAAGAATTTTGGTGTAAATATTGTTGTCACCCCATACTTTATAAGAATCGAGTTTACAAATAAGTCGACCATAAGGGTGGTCCATGTTGATTTATCCTACTCCGACACCTAGGTTCTTTTTTATCTAGTGATTTTCTTGTTGTAAATCAAATTAGCAGCTCGCAAAACAAAACAGGTTATGGAATAATCAACTCAAATAAATATAGTGGAAGTATTACTGGAAACCAAAATATCATACACAAGACACAAAGATATTGTGCCCATCAAATAATCTTATCATTCAAATAACTTCAAAGCTTACAAGGGCTCCCTTATTGGGAAAATTTCCCACAAAGAAATACAAAAAACTTTAGATAGAACATGCAAACCCTAGCAATTTCATGCCCTCGTAATTTTATTCTTCCTAGGAAATGTGTTCCTTTCCTTAATAAAACCCACATATACGTGCATGTTTCCACTGAAAATCATGTACACACACTCAATGATTGTACGAAAAAATCTGTACGACGTGACCATGTTTTTGTGGCTCCAAAATACTAAGACCCACTTGTGGTTGTCTTTGTTCTTTCTTCTCCCTGACCTAATCTCTAGATGGAAGTCCTTCTCCACCTATCCAATATCTCCTTGAATCACAATCCTTCATGATCCAATCCTCTATGTATCAAAATAGTATCAAAGTGTCTCCTCCTTCACCCTTGCCATGTTTTTATAATATTGAGTTATGACCAAACCCTAATATCCAAAATGATTGACTGCTAAGATTACTTCTCACTTCACTTGATATCAATGGCTAATATTTCATTCATTAATGATAATTAAATCACTTCTTTAAATATAACTCAACTAATTAATAAAATCACTTTACTTTAATAATTCATTTAATTAAAGTAAAGACTCAAGGTAGAAAGCGTTGGAAGAATTATGCACGTCTAGACACTTAGATCTGTGTGGAAGTACCTTTATGATGCTACCTTCATCAACACTCCCTCTTAATGAGGAAGGTATTATGCACCAGTCCAAGCTTGTCCTTGAAGAATACAAACTTCCCTTTAACGAAGGGTTTTTTCATAATATCTACAACCCGCTCATGTGTGGAAACATATTGAATCTTTATTGCTCCCTTTTGGATCATGTCTCGAATGAAGTGATATCTTATCTCAATATGCTTGGACATGTCATGGAATAGTGGATTCTCCGAGAGTTTTATGAAACTTTGATTATCACAGTATATCATTGTAGGCTCCAAATCATGATCAAACAAGCCTATAATCAATTTGTGAAGCCAAATGGCTTCACAACTAGCCATACTTGTTGTCATATACTCTACCTATGCTAAATTGAGTGATACAGAAGTGTGCTTCCTTCTAAACCATGTAATCATTGTTGATCCCAAGCTGAAGTAGCACCCCGAGGTTCTCTTTATGTCTACTAGATTATTTTCCAAATATGATTTTGAATATCCCTACAACCTCACTCCATCACCTCCAAGATACCTCGATCCATACTCTATGTACCTCTCAATTACCTGAGCGCATGCTTCACTATTATCCAATGCACCTTCCTTGAATCCACCATGCACTGACTCAAGGTGTTCATAGAAAAACATATATTTGTCCTGGTGTTGACCAAATAGATCAAGGACCCTACCAATTTCTTATGTATCCTGGGAGCTGCCAACTCTAAATCTGAAGTGAAAACCTTCTTTATATTGGTAACCATAGGTGTATTCATCAGTCTACAGTCCTCCATTCTGAATATCCTCAAGATATCTACTGTGTACTTCCATTGACCAAGGAAGATCTCACCCAATATATGTCATACCTCTAACCCAAAGAAATAATGCATCAAGCCAATATCCTTCATCTCGAACTCAGTGTCCAAATATTTGTTTCACCTTGCTCTAAGATCCTCTACACCTATGAGAAAAAAATCATCCATGTACATCACCAAGATGAGTGGATCAACCCCATCAAGTATGAAGTACAAGTTAGGATCTATCTCACTCTTTGTAAATCCCATACTCTACAAGTATCCATCAATATTGGAATACCATGCCCTGGGTGCATCTTTGAGTCCATACAGAGAATTCTTAAGCCTAGACATATGAGACTCTCTTTCATGTACCTCAAAGCTCTGAGGTTTCTCTATATATACTTCTTCCTCAATGATCCCATTGAGGAAAGTTGTATTCACATCCATATGCTGAATCCTCCACCTCATAACTGAAGCGATAGAAATAATAGCTCAAATAGAATCATACCTAACGACTAGAGAAAAATTCTACTCATAGTCGACTCCCTCTCTCTAGGAGAACCCTCTCACCATGAACCTTTCCTTGAAATTCATGATGCTACCATATGAAACATGCATGATCTTGTAGAGCGACTTGGAACTCACAACGGACATCCCCTATGATCTCAACACTATGTCCCAAACACCATGGAATCCCTCCATACATGTTGATTTGTTGATTCCTCAAAACTGGAAGGCTCAACATCAATTATGCTACTCATAAGTGCCATATAGTTTGGAAAAATCCTCATAGGCATGATCTCTCTGACTACACTCCTAGGAGCCTCGCCAACATCCCTCAATGTTTGTAATAGCCACCAGGGTCTCCTGAATGAGCTAGAAGGGGGTAAATCCTCCTCCCCACATGAAGTTTGACTCCATGAATTGGAAGTTTGTGATTGCTACTCATCCTTCGGAGCCTACTTCTCCTCATCCTCTATCATTGTTGATAACTTCTAAGATCTCTTGGATGCAAGTTCTCCTCGAAATTAAAATATCTGCTCACAATTGTCTTCTGTTACGCAAGTATGAATAACATATATTCCTTTGAGGTATTTTTGTACCCCACAAATATACACATATGTCTTAAAGGCTCCAACTTCATCCTCTTCTCCACAGGGACATGTATGTATACTAGACAACAAAATACCCTCAAATTTCCTATCTCTGGCTTCACCCCTAAGAATGCCTCCTCTGAAGTCTTTTCCCCCAATATCTTGTGAGAACTCCTATTTTGTACATATATTGTCATGTTACACACCTCTGCCCAAATAAACATAGGAAACTCATGGTCATGTATCATAGTCCTGGCAGAATCGATGATGGATCGGTTCTTTCTCTCTGCAACCCCATTCTACTGAGGGTTGTATGAGACTGTCAACTCCCTCTTGATCCCTGCCTCCTTGAAAAAAAAATTGAATTCATTGGAGGTGTACTCTCCCCCATTATCTAACCTCAATACATTAATCTTCTTTCTTGTATGGATCTCCACTTAAGACATGAACTTATAAAACCGGTTGAAGACCTCATCCTTGGTCTTCATAAAGAAGATCCAAGTTTCCTAGAAAGATCATCAATGAACATTGCATAGTATGATGCTCCCAGCACTGATGCTATTGACATTGTACCACTCACATATGAATGTATAATATCCAATATCCCCTTGGACCTACTCTCATTGTTAGAAAAATCATCCTTAGCATTCTTTCCAAGTGCACACCCTCTACACACTCCCTGTTGCTCAATATTGAACTCTGGAAGACTTGTAACAATCCCCTTTGGAATCAGCAATTCTCTATAGTGTAGGTACCCCAACCTTTTGTGCCATAGCTCACATAGGTTGTCACTCACATGTACCAAATCCTGAACAAGATTTCCCTACAACTTGTATAAAGTGTCCACTCTAACCCCAACATCCATTGTTGTATCCAGACTAGATTTCTTTAGACGTATGGGTACTTTCCTTCTCTGAAAAGTAAAGAAAAAACCCATGTCCTCCATAGCTGAGACTGAGAGAAATTTCTCTTCAGTCCTAGTATGTAAATCACATCTTGGGTATCAAACGAACCTACTAATTCAAGCTGGAACAAAATTGTCCCCTCTCCCTTCACTACATACTTGGCATCATGACCAAGCTCCACATGAACCCATGAATCCCTCTCTGTTAGACTATTGAATAACTCGCATGATTCTGTTATATGACAAGGTGAACCATTTTCCAAGTACCACACACTCCTGGTATTTGTGTTGGTAGAAAGCCAACAAACTAGTGAGAAATCCTTATAAAACTTCATTGCAAACTCATCTAGTTGTGTCTCTATTGATGATGTTGTATGCATCTTTCCTCGTCCCTTCCTCTTCTCTAAACACTGAGATGCATAGTGTCCATTCTTATGAAATGAGAAGCACTTGATTTTACTCAATTCCTTCCTCTTCCCTAGCTATGATTTTCCTCCATCACTATTACCCTTCTAGTTGGAACCCTTTCTTTTTCCCTTGTCTTACTAACAAGGGACAGGTTCTCATCACCACTTTCTTGCTTGTTTCTTTTATACTCCTCTTGAATCTCTTCCTCGATGCAATCATCCCAAATCATCTACCAATCTGATATTTTTTCCTGACCACAGATTCCCTTGACAAATGGTTCCCAAGACTTGAGAAAACCATTCAATGCCACATTCACAATCTCTACGCCATCCAATTTCTCCCCTATGGTTGCAAGTTGATCACATACCTAAGTGATCCTCATGAAATAGCTAGTAACATTGTCAGATCTATACATCTGCACATATCTGAGTTTATTTCTTAAGACCATATTCCTATTCATGTTAGTGCTTTGGAACAATCCTACCAGGGTATCAAACATCTCTTTGTCCATATTATTCTCATGTAAGTTAGGAATTAGATGATCCTTCATTGAATCCAAGATAACCCGCTCAACTTTGATCTCCTTCTTCTTGTGAGCTACCAAAGCTACTGAATTTGTCGGTGGAACAACATATTTTTCCACTGACTCCCAAAGTTCATACTCCTTCAACACCAAAGTAACTCTTTCTTTCTAAGATAGAAAGTTGGATGCTCCATTCAATCTATCTTCAACTCTCAGACTTGATGAGGTCACCCCTTAGACCTAGTAAGTTGCCCTGGAAATAACCTAATGTTGAAATTGCTCATGTACTAACCTATATGACCTTGTGCATTCCCGTCACCACTGAAACTCATGTATGTATGTGATCGTTCCTTATTTGAACCACATACAGTTCTGTATGACTACAAAATCCTAGTTCTTCTTCAGTAAAACTATTTTCCTAAAATCCAATCCTTGATTTATGATTGATGGTTATGGATCTGCTAAGATTTCCTTGTAGATTTGATAGATGTATTATCAATTATTGTGGATCTAAGATATGGATTCCTATTAGAGTGATTTCTCTGATACCATTTTGATTTCTCCAAATTTGACACCTAGGTACTTTGTTTTCTAGTGATTCCCTTGTTGTAAATCAAATTAGCAACTCACAAAACAAAACACATTGCTAGAATAATAAATCCAAATAAGTATAGTGGAATCAATATTGGAAACCAAAATATCATATACAAGACACAAAGATATTTTTCCCATCAACTAATCTTATCATTCAAATAAATTCAAATCTTACAAGTGCTCCCCTACTAGGAAAATGTCCTAAAGAGAAATACAAAAAACTTTAGACAAAACCTGTAAACCCTAGCAATATCTTGTGTCATTATACAACCTTGTACTTTCATGCTTCTGGAGATGTGCATGTCTTTCCTTAAGAAAAATTGTGTATACATTCATGTATCCACAAAAACCCATGTACATACACTCAAGGAATGTACAAAAAACTATGTACAGTGCAACCCTACTATTGTGGCCCCAATTTTCTAAAACCCACTTTCAATTGCCTTTGTTCTCTCTTCTCCCTGACCTGATCTCTATATGGAAGTCCATTTCCACCTATCCAAGATCTCCTTGAATCACAGTCCTTCATGATCCAACCCTCTCTATATCAAAATAGTATCAAAGTGTCTCCTCCTTCACCATTTCCATGGTTTTATAATCTTGAGTTATGACCTAAACCTAATCTCCAAAGTGATTGATGGTTGAGATTACTTCTCACCTCACTTGAGATCAATGACTAATATTTAATTCACTAATGCTAATTAAATCATTTCTTTGAATATAACTCAATTAATTAATAAAATCACTTTACTTTAATAATTCATTTAATTAAAGTAAAGTATCAAGGTAGAAGGATTTGGACAACTTCCACAGGTGTAAACACTTAGACCTGTGCAGAAGTACCTTTATGATGCTACCAACATCAACAATCCACATGTATCCCTATTTTTCTTCACTTAAGTTGTTATCTTGAGAAACACACATGAGATAAAAATAAATTTGTCTATCGATGTTATATAGAACTATCTTTATGAATGCTATATAGAACACTCAATGTGTATGCATGTAGTCATCGTTGACTCCTAGAGTGAACTGATATGTATCTTTTCAAGGGTTTAAATGATGGTCCCTTTTATAAATTTGTCTGTGAAATGGTTTTGTGGTCGATGCACTACATTGTTTCATCCTTCACTATGAATTCACATCTCACTCTACTTGAACGCATGTGAATAGTTCATTTAAAAAGTTAAATTATCATCTTTATACTTTAAATAATTTTCTAATTATGATGTTTAGGTTTTGATGGTGGAAGTTAAAAGTATTGTTGAATTTGATCATGGTTTGATATTTTTACTTTATTTTTCACAATGGACTTTGCTAAAAGTTTGGCTATCTATTTTTTTTGGTTAATAAATTTCATATTGTAATGGTGGATTAAGGAGAGTTTGATGTGGTTTACTATCATGGTTAGTTGGTGAAAATACATCGAATATGATTTTGTTGTTCCTATTTTATTTTTGTTTTGTTTTTGGTTGGGATTTGTAGAAATGGATGTATATTTTGAGTCAAGGATTTTTTTTTAATATACAAATAGTAGTGGGATTCAACATTAAGGTTTTGGTTGGGATTTTAAAGGGACAACATAGAAGTGTTAATGCAATGAATCAAACATAAGAAGTGGAAGGAGGTATGGAATTTTTATCCGAGAAGTTGAGGTAGTTTTTTGAATATTTGAGGTGATCCAGTGAACTATATCGCTTATAGAAAATCCTTGATCTGTCTCATGATTTTGTTGGGATTTTTATTTATTTGCTCTCTTTAGGGATATTTTGTTATTTTACTATAGAGGAAATTAATCGCTTGATTATGTAATATATTTCAAGTGAAAATAATTAACCTTGGATTGAACTCGACCATCATAGAGTATTGGCTTGCCATCCATCTAAATTGTTGAATCCATCTAAATTTCTCAATATACTTGAACTATGGTGTTTCGGGAAGTTTACCCACATTGAAAATAAATTCACATATCCTTTTATAAAAAAAAATTATTGATATTGATAGTATTATATATAGGAGTCTTCTAGCATTAACCTCTAGGTCATTGTGGGATTTCCATGGTTGTTGGTTGTACTACCTTGGATTATGAAAGACATATTGGGAGTGACATGAACCTTGTATTAGCAAAATCAGCTAATAGTGGATGTGTAGCCTTTAAACAGTAACATATTTATAGAAGTATAAGTCATTCTAGAACCAATACAATAAGTCATCACAGGAATGTGAATGTGAAGTAAGGGGAATTGTTTCCACAGAGTCATGTGCGTTCCCAAGCAAAGTTTTTGTATGTAGTTTTTATTTGGAGACCAACAAGATTTTGATCTACATGAGAGAAATGAACTAGGCTTGAATTATCTCCAAACATTTTGTGGGATATGATCTATTAATATTTGAAAAATAATGGTGTTTACCTAGAGTGGTGGATCAAATAGACTCAATCCATTATAGTTGATGGGATGGTGTATCTTACAATTGTTGATCGAAGGATGGATGTCCTAAGGAATAAACTTGTCCTCTAGAGCAAGATCTCCCTTATTTTCCATCTTCGATCTACATGTTACTTGATGTTCACTCTTATACTAATTGATACACCTTACATAACTTGAATCAAACGATAAATTATTGAATAAGAAAATGTGAGATTTAAAGTCTATTGGTGCTTTTCTTAGTCTCATCAATACATATTGACAAAGGGAACAATTCAGTCATGTGCAAGATATGTTCTAGTAGTTTGGTAATCAACTTATGTTACATAGGTATTTGTATTCAAATGTGTGAGGATCATTGGTAAGATGTCACCCATTGACAATTATTCTCTGAAAATTTAGATTGTGATTGGATCACAAAGGAATAATAGTAATATATGCAATGTTTGGTTCTATAATATATTTGCATGACAAAATCTTTGAGATAGTAGAGAACTAATTGTGATGCAAAATTGTTGACCTGGTTTCCAATGCAATACACTCTGATCAAAGAGAGATCATGATCTATCTCAATAGGGTTGTTTCTATATTGAGAGTATAGGATCATTATTGGAATTACAGGAAGATAGATATTCTTTCATGTTGTTTAAGGATTGACAATGTCAAACCCACATATATACTGCTAGATTTTGGCTTTGAGGAATGGGTTGTCTCCAAAGGCATAATATATCATCTTGAAGACAATGAGAATCTCAAGCACACGCATATTGAGCAAATCATGTCATCCCACTTTGAGAAGGATTCTGGTCTAGTTTGAGAATAAATTGTAGGTTCGAGACTCGACTTTATTGAAACAAATATGGATGAAAGAGAACGCTTTAGAGAGGACACTTTATCCAAGACATTTTCTATAAGGATTCTTAACTAGGTTGTGTTGAATCGTCTGTATTGTTGATGGTATGGTGATAAATGCTAGGTAAAAAATACTCTTCGGTAGACATTATTGTTTATGGCACGGTGGTAAATACTAAGTAATAAATACTTTCATATTGTTGAGTTGTAACATAAGTGATATATTTGACTTGAACCTGTAGACGTTAATTTAATGAGTAAACTTATGCAGGAAATCATTTAAGGAAAGGAAGGTTTCATCATGTATTGGTTGATAAGATTTGATGAACTCTAAAATTTAAGGAGTCTGAAGCTATTTCATAGTAGACAGTGTTGACATGAGGAAGTGTAGTGGATTCATGTTATTGTTTTAATTTATTTTAGAATGGTGTTGATTTTGACAGTTTTTGGATGTTGAAATTCTAGGGAAGCAATGGGCTCTTATTAAATATAAAAGAAATGGGTTTTTAATGCATTTCCAAGCATTAAGATTGTCGAAAGTTTTCCAACAAAGTGTCACATTAAGGAATGAAAGTTTGAATGCAAAACTTATGATCCCAAAAAAGGGAATAAAATTGATATTGTTGCATAAATATGTTCTCCTCGGTTGTCTCCCTCCGAGGACATAGCATCTTGAAGAAGGGAAGAAAAGAGCTAGAAGGAATGATTTTGTTTTCAAAGGAAGAAGTTCCTTGTTTCCATATTGCTACTTAAATTTTTTCTAGAGAATTGTTTCCATATGTGCCAATAGTTATTGAGAAAAATATTATCATTTCCCTCTTGACATTTTGGCTTATGTACTTAATGGTAAAGTGTTGAATTTCACTTGCATGTGAATGTTTGAATGGTGAAACTTGCTAGGAAGAGTCTTTTCATGATTGAGTGACTTTATATCTCATCACATAAACTAATTAAATTCTCTCGTGCATGAGAATCATGGAATGGATTGAAACTTGGTATCTGATAGGGTGACTATACAAATTCCGTAATATGCCGAACTTCTTGTTGAAAGAAATAAAAATGGCAATCGAGAAACAATTGTTATAGAGATGATCACTTGGCACTCATAGTACTAATGATCTTTTTTTTATTTAGCTTGGGATGAAAAACTTAACCAAGTAGATCTGTACACTAGATGGTTGGTTTGAAGGTAATTCTTTGTAACGACTTTCCTCGTTAAGACAACAACTCCGATAACAGGTGCAAAAAAATTATTTATTTTTTTTGTGTTTAAGGTGTGTGTGCGCATGTAGAAGTATCCACACACTTGACTCTACGTCGCCACTCGATGACCAACAAGATGCAACCACGACAAAGTAAAAATGACCACTCGCCCATCCTACCCTGCAAGGTTAGGACCTCCAAGACACATAATCAACGCTCAAGCCCAGGTTCCCATCGATTTTAACCATTTAAGGTCTCAGGGTTGGCGACTGTTCTGAGGAGCATGGAGGTGTCTACATCCCACCCGACAC
>SNQJ01S0016732.1:56601-86731 GCA_010110895.2 Picea sitchensis
ACTCCATATGTGAGTCTGGTCGACAAGCTATCGTCAGCCTGCATCATCAACCATCATGTCAGATCATGTCAACAACATATCATAAAACCAATAGCATATCATCAAAACATATCAATATCACCGTAAATGAAACAACTCAAATATCCCACTCCCTGACTCAATCCGGAGTCCAAGGGAGTTCCACCGATGCCTCTGCATCCTCAAGGTCCGAAACCCTGCACACTCAATGAACCTGAGTCAGCAGCACCTGTCTACATCAATGTAGTAAAAACATCATGTCATATAACTCAACGCATCATAATGAAGGAAAAAGTTTCATCATCATAAAAATCCAGATCACTTGCGAGCAAGTGACCTCAAGGAATAAGTTTGGTAAGTGCGCCAGAGCGGGATGTTACATTCTTGCATTGGATGTGATAGCTAGTATTCATGGTATATATAATCAAGCAAGGTAGTGGTTTGATAAATCATGATAAGAATTTCCATGATGTTATTTCTTTGTATGTATTATGTGTTCATGATGTTATGCTATCTTAAGAGCCTATGGAATTTACATATTATGTTGATGAAATACTATGTCTTTGATAAAGAGGTTTTATTTCTTATGTTAGTATCTCCTAATGTGATGACATCATGTCATTGCATGGAAATATTTTATGCTAATATGTTTTATTATGACATGAGTGAGCATGTGGCGATGACAATGAGATTGTATTTTCATGATGATAAGCGAGAGTTATCATGTGGATTCTTTCTATAAGATATTATGATTAGAACTAATGAATTGGTTGCATGTTATGAGGTGGTGTTTGTCAGGTTATCCACCAATGGGCCAAGACAGTTGTTTTATTTGATGATCTCGTGGGATCCCATAACCATGAAGGACAATATTACAAGTAAAATCTTATGGGCTAGGGACAAATCAATCAACTACATATGCAATTAATTCTTATTCCTTTTATTGCAATTGTGATGCCGGAGTCCTGAAGAATGGCTAGAGTGTTGTTCGCCAATGGTGTTGTGGGATTGGACTTCGATGCATGGGGTTGTACCGCATAGTTTTGGAGGGAGTTTAGGTCAACCTTTGGAGATCCTTATTGTATGTGAATATTGATCTAGATTCTTGCTTGGGAATATGAGGTCGTGAGCCTTGGGGATCCAGACATACCGGTAGGCTTTAAGCCTGGTTCTTAAAGTTGGGAAGAAAAGATACAGAGTACTCACACTTCCTCGGTGTTGTGATGTGTACTTTTGATGCTTGTTGTGGTCACTTCGGTGGCTTCATACTAGTCTAGAAGAGGGTGTTATGGAAGATATAGAGAGCTAACATAATCCATGAAAACTTTGGGACGAAGTTCCTTGAAGGGGAAAAGTATCTCATGCCCCATATTATTATTATGTTATAAATGATAATAATAATAATAATAAAGAAGTATAATAATTATCCTAAATCGGTCATAATAAGTACTTATATAAATAATAATAATAATAATAATGAAGTATAAAAATTATCCTAAAGGGGTCATAATAAGTACTTATTATGGATATTTGGGTAATAAAAGAAAATGGTAAAATAAGTAACAAGAATTGACGGAGAAACCCTAAAATATAATAATGAATTAAATATTAGATCCTAGGGATTAGGTTCTTTACCATCGATGGATTCTATATAAGGATAGAGAATAATTAGAGAAACACATCTCATTTTGCTTGGGAAATGTGAGGACAAGGCTAAGAAGAGTTGGCATAGTCATGGATTAAGGGCTCGGGGGCTCTCAATCATGATGAGTGAGTGGTTGGTTTGGAGGAGAGTCATCCCTCACTTTCTATTGTAATTGGTCAAGAAGATCAAGGTATCGCTCGTTAATGAAGTCACCAGATTATAGGTGCATGGTTTCCAAGTAAGTTAATCACCACATACTCCTTGTAAGTTATGATATATTGAATCATGAATCTCTATTTTATCAGATCTAGTTTGTAAATGTAGTGTTTACCTATGTATTTAGATTCATTGGATCTAGGGTTCTGAGACTATCAATATATTTAACAAATAAGATAATTTCCCTACTTTTGAAGGTCTTGATGTCTTTAACAAACAACAGTTCTTGAAATTTGCTTGAAGTTTTATCCTTTAAATTTTTGGGTCTAGACATAACACCAAGCTTCTAGAACGATGACAATATAACTGTATGTAGGTGCATTTTGGTAGAAGGATATCGGGATCATGTCATTGGGCATGACTGAAAATACAATCATAAGTCATTTAACTTTCTTAGTCTCTTGGATAGTTTAAGTTATTGGAAGAATAGACATATAGGGTTTTCTTTATTTGGTAGACAAGTGAAGGTTGTGTGTTGTTCCTAAATTTATTTTCTTTGATTTGACTTGAATTCTTTGGCATGCACTTTTGTGTAATGGTGAATCCTTTGAGATGTTGCATTGATTTATTCATAAGCATATTAATCACTTAATAATCAGCTTCCAGCTGAACTTATTTGTTGACAAGGCATAAATAAAGAGATAAAATTTTGAAAAAAATAAAGAAAGAAAAACAAAAATTCTATGCACCATAACGTTCTTTCATACATATTTACTCACAACAATACTTTATCATGATATGTTTGCTAAACACTACCAATGAGATAGTCTACACGATCTATAATATAAAATCCATGTATGCTATCTTGTAGAGAAGAACTTGTAATCCAATAGTATATTGAAACAAAGACATCACAAAAAAAACATGTACATTACTTATCAAAGATTATTTAAGTAGTATTTTGATCTAAAATATGGAAATTTCTTATACAGAGTGATAGAAAGGCAAGTTCTCCCCATAAGAAAATATATATATTCTTATAGAAATATCCCTCAGCCACTTTATAGCTAAGAAATTATAAATATTATTCCCGACACACTCTTGGAATGCATATGCAAAAGATGTTTCATAGGAAAAAATAAAAGGTAAACAAGATGCTATGAAAGAAGACAATCAAAAAAATGAAATCTTGAGCAGTAGGACTTCATATTTGAGACAACAAAAAAATGAAACAAAATATCTACTCTGCAAGCATAGTTTGAAAAAAGTTGAGCAGTAAGAATAAGCAAGCTAACATGCCAACACGTCTACACTCATCTTTGATAATTAGAGTCTATACAAGCCTATAATATCAATTGCTTAGCATACTTTTTAGTTTGCATCAACGTCCATTAAAGGTTTCTTGAATACCATATATGCTCCTAATTATCAAATTGAATACCATATATGCTCCTAATTATCAAAATCGTATCAATTGCTTAAAATATTTTTTTATTTTGCATCAATGTCCATTAAAGGTTTCATGAATACCATATATGCTCCTAATTATCAAAATCATATTGATGCCAAAACTATTGAAAACATCAATTCCTCATATTGTTGGGTTCTATATTATTGAGTTCTAGAAATGCCATGTCAGATACCATTTGTCTAAACATATTTTCTTTAGTTTCTATTTTTTAAACCTACACATTAGTACCTTGAGAACTCTAGCCATATGTTTATACATGACTTATTTCTCCCTATGGGTTTTCTGGTAAAGGGAATAAGCTTTGAATTCTTATATGTATTTGTCAAAGAAGTCTTTATTATGAGAATCTTATCAAGACTCGAGCACATTTTGTTACATACATCAATAATATTATAATATCATACAAATATCTACCCAATAACAATGTCAATCAGAGAAACAAGTAAAGTTTAAAACAACCGAGAGATCTTTCTTTGTGATATCTGCAAATCGTGATAGAACATGATAATCTTCAGTCAAATCTCCATTATAGACATACTAGTCATAATTACATGGATATACATATGGAAAGAAAACCTGGATGAACAGGATACAGAATATATATATATATATATATATATATATATATATATATATATATATATATATATATATATATATATATTATTATGACTTAGTGAGAGAACTTGGTCATTAAATGCTTTCATATTATGACTTGGTAAGGAGAACTTGGTCATTAAATATGGAAAAAGAAGTGGTCGAAAAAGACATAATAAATATTCGCTTCCAATAATATCAATGTAGGAAGTTTTATGGAAGTTGTAATTGAGTTATTTTTGGCATATAGAGTACTTTGCAAGTAATTGATATATGCCTATTGGAAATTTGACCATGACATATGACCTTTAGAAAGATTACTTGATTCTCTAAGAACCCATCGACATAACATATCAAAATGTTCACATAAATGTGTCTTGTAAATATAGTAAGCTTCAACACTAGGCTCTATGAAGTTATCAACAACCTTAAATGTATAAAAAAAAATGGTTAAATCATGAACAAAAAAAAGTTACAAGCATCGAATCTTGCAGTGTAGACATCCCATAGCCACCATAATAAGGCCATAATAATATATAAATGCAATTGGTTCAGAAACAGTGAAAATGTGAACTCGTAAATCAAGAAACCCTCTTATTTTTCTTTGCAAAAAGGTGAGCACTGCAACCAAGAAGAGAAGAGATTTTCCACAGATCTTCCAACATAAGGTTAATCAAATCTAGATGCAATGTATTATTCTTTTCCAAAGTCACTGGAAACATATCTATCTACAAAGGATAAAAAGATTGATTCGAAAGTGGTGACAAGTATTTCTGTTGGAGGAAGGTTTATCAATAATTCTAATTTCCGTGTTGTAAATCATCATTTACCCCTGAAATTTGTTTTGTTTCGAGCAGGAGGTTGCTTCTTTTATAAATTGCTACAAGTTTGCTTGTATTGGCAATTTGACATCGATTTTAAAGATTCATTCAAGCATGAGGGAAATGGAAACATCTCAGAAGGAAATCTTGTGTTTAAGGAGGTTTTCTCATTTATATTAGGACCAGGGAAAGAATGTAAGTCTGTTGGATGTGTATGAATAATCCCCTATATGTTTTCTAGCAGAAACAAACATACCCTTACACACACACAAAAATGCTAATTGTTTAGTGGATTTGTGCAATGTGTGGTTAAAACCATTGCAAACTATAAACTGTAATGCAAAAGGCCACCAAACCTATTATAAAAGGGTTTATCATTCTAAACCCAGAATAAAAACTATATCAGTTCCCATTAATTCAAGATATAATCATGTGTGAAAATAAGATTTCGACAGTTCAGTAGCTATATCATAAATTTATTCATGACCAATTCCTAAATTATTTTGTTGACATAAATGCATTCAATTAATAACATAATTCTACATGAATAAGAACAGATATATTTCCATGTATGTGTGTACAACAAGAATTTTCAAAAACTTTCCAATAGCTTGAAACATAATTTGTTAGTGAAAATTATGAAAAAATTATCAAACATTTCAAAACAAATTGAAGACGTAGAACACAACATAGATTGTAACTTATTTTTAGAATGCAAAACAACAACCAACTAAGCAAGCGATTTCCACCCAATCTTAGGAACATCCACAACGTACGCCACCCCCTAGTCGGGCTATGATACCACCAGGGAAAAGCAAGGATAGTTAACTCTAAAATTTTGGACTCTAATCAACATTTTACTCTGCATATTTCTTGATGAAAGAACAGTCCCATGGCACCCACATACCCAACCCACACAACACAAAGAGAATTTCCTTCTATGTTGTTCATACCTCATAAATTAATAACTCTCATTCTATTATGTGTGTGCATAGAAGGTCCAGACTATGTCTCAAGTTTCAACAAAGTTTTTCATGTTTTTTTGGATTCTTCTCAAGGCTACAAGCTTCCATTCATGGTTGGTTGGTCTGGGATGGGTTTATCTCTCTTCTTCAATGTATAACCTCTCAAAACTCTTCTCCACCTCTTTTTCTAACAACTCTCCTCACCCCATTTGAATTTTCATCATGCCTAATGGCTAGAGAATTCAAACACAACTTCTCTTCCTAGATCCAAGAATGTAGGGGAGACAATTTGCTAAAATTTAGGAGTTGTGTCTTGAATTGAGTAATTTGTTTCCTCCACTCCTCGTAACTCATTTTTGTTTTGAAATTTAAAATTGAAATTGGGTGAGAATTGAAGATAGCATAGGGCATATGATTTAGGCATAACCCCCCCCCCGCCAAGACCCCCTCACCTTTCCCCTCTTATTAGCTACAAAACAAAAATAAGTACAATATTCATAGCACCATGGTATGGTGTCAATGTGGCAGATTTATAAATCATCCAGGCAAAGTATTTAAGCATTTAATTACAAAAATTCCAAGAGTAAAATTTGGGGTATTACATCCCCTCCCCCTTGGAATAACACCTTCCTTGGTGTTCTTTATTGTAGCAAGGTCTATCATGAAAAAATATGGATATGCCTCTTCCATGGCATCCTCCATCTCCCAAGTGGCCTCATTTGGCCCAAAGTGCTTCCATTGCACTTTTACACGAGCGATGGCTTGGTTATGGAGCATTGTGACTTTCTTGTCTAGTATGCATATGGGCTCTGACTGGAACTCTCCCTGTGTTTCCATTTGGATAACATTCCAATCAATAACATGGTTAGTATCATGTACATATTTGTTAACCAAAGATACATGAAAAACATTATGTATTTTAATATTTTCACACAAATCAAGTTTATAAGCTAATTTTGAATGGTCCACAATATATGGGTGCAAGTTTGGCATAGGCTCCCAGCTTTAGTGAAATCTTGTGCGGTTTCACTTTAAGATACACATGCTCATTGACTTTGAATTATTTATGATTCTGGTGTCTATCTGTGTAACTCTTCTGTTTTTCTTGGGCTATCTTCAAGTTATGTTTGATCTTTATAAATTCTCGTTCCATGTCTTTCAACATTTTGGGTGCAAGTGTAATCATATTCATTGGGTTGTACCAAATTATAGGTGTATTACACATTCTTCCATATAGTCCCTCAAAATGACTCATGTTTAAAGATGCTTGGTAACCATTATTATAGGAAAACTTAACCAAATGAAAGTACTCCTCCCATTTAATTGGTCTATTCATGGCATACATGTGAGGCATGTCTTCCAATATTTGGTTCGTCATCTCCGTCTACCCATCTGATTGTGGATGATAGACAATGATGAAATTTAACTATGTACTCAAGCCTCCGAATAGTCCTTTCCAAAACCTTGATGTAAACTTTGAATATCTGTTAGATATGATTGTGGTAGGTATTTCATGCAATCTGAAGATTTCTTTCATGAAAATATCTACAACATTGATTTCTTTAAAGGTGTACTTTATAGGGATGAAGTGAGAAACCTTGCTCGATTTTTCCACTATAACCATGATGGAATCATGTTGTTTCACTGACTTCAACAATCCTATAATAAAGTCCATGCTAATCACTTCCAATTTCCATTCAGGAATGGGTAAAGGTTGCAACAAACCTAATGAATGTTTATGTTTCACTTTAACTTACTGACATTCTAAGCATCTAGCAATATAGTCAACAATTTCATTTTTCATTCCAAGCCAAAAATACTATTTTCTTATTGCAATAATCATTTTCTGATAACTTGGATGTGATGAGTAAGGTTTCTTGTGCATTCTTCCAAGATAAGTCTCTTTAACTCCTTTGTATCAGGAATGTACTATATATCCTTATAGATCATCATTTCTTCCTCAGTGATATGATATCCATCAAATTTTTGGTTTGGTGGTTATTGTTGTAGGCCTTCCTTTACTTGTAAAAACTACTCATCCTTACCCAAAGCTTCTTTTGTCTTTGACTTCATATCAAATTCACAAGTACTGATAGTTGTCAAACATATAGTCTGCATACTCCTGATGAGTGCATTTGCTACCTTGTTCTATTTTCTCTTTACATGTCTAATTTCAAAATCATACTCATTGATGAATACTAACCATCTAATGTGTCTAGCATTCAAGTGAGGTTGATAGAAAAGATGCTTTAATCCACTATGGTCTGTCAATAAATAAATAAAAATTCTACCCATCAAGTAGTGTAGCCACATCTTCAATGCATGTATTATTCTTGCAAGCTCCAGAGAATGCGTAACATAGTTCCTTTCATGATCCTTGAATTTACTGGATTCATAACTTACCACGTGATTATCTTGCATAAGAACCCCACTGTTTATGAAAAATAATGATCAATCTTAATACCAACATTTTCATATTTTTCTTGGCTAGAGAAAAATAATCGGGATTATCACCTTGTGTTTATATCCTCTTTAAAAAAAAAAATTCAATTATTTCTCAAGAAATAAAAGTCCTTGCAATTAATGTTGTTTTTTTAATTTATGTCAAAATGAAAATAAAACATTCACAATAGAAAAATAATTTGAATATTTTTTGAATCGCTTTAGAAATAAAATAAAAAATATGACAAAGGTAACAAGAAACTCAAATGAGACTTAAAACTATCCAAATATTTCATTTATTCAAATCTAAAATACATCCAACAACGTTCTGCATACCCCAAGGGTAAGGACCATAATGAAACTTGGCAATAACCAATGGTATTTTGCATCATACAATGACCACCGGTATCATCAAGTGAAACCAAGACTGAAACAAAGTTGAAATGATAGGACACAAATGTCACTTCCTTGACTCTTCACAAAACCCTAAATCAGTATTTAAAACTAATCCATAAATCTAACAAGAATCCGTAGACTATCAGAGACATGTGATCAACCTTGTGAAGTATATCAACAAATCAATACTTCTTGGTTATCCTTGTTGCTACCTTCAAGAGGATCCTTCTATCAACAAGAAGTACTTATCAATTATGTATTTAAGAGATGAATGAATTAGAAAATAAATCTCACTTAAGAAGCAAGAGCAGAACTTATCTGAGTTGTTCTCTCTCTATCACTCTCCCCTTTGCTTGTACCTTGAAATATCCTTTTATTCTTCTCAAAAGTAGTTTGAGAAGTTCAACTACTTGTAGTTATGTAATTAACTAATTTTAGTTAATAGGGACAACTTTTATTAATAATAATAATATTTAATGATGAAGATAAAAAAAATACTAACCAATAGGTGGAGACCCCCTAATTATTCTTTTTAAAATTTGAAACAATTTCCCTTCATATTTTCATTGAATTACTCACATAAACCATATCCCAATATGCTCATAGAAAAACATTGTAAACAACCTTGTGCCTCCCGAATAGTAACATATTTACCAGAAATCAATATATCAAATTGTTGTCATAATTATGTACGAAATAAATACCAAATAAGTTGCTCATACATATGTCCAAAATTTTGGGCACACTGACCACGCTAAGGGGGGGATGAATCAGTGTAGGTCTCTTTTTACTCATTTACAAAAACACCTTAGTTAGCAATCATCATTTTCTCATCATTCATAACTTTCATTTATAACAAGTTGTATGTAAACATATATCAGCAACAATATCATCAATAATCCATCACCACAATGAACACGAGGAACATAAGATATATGTATAAGTTTATTTTATATTATAGAATACAATCCTTGAGGGGGTTTCAGCAACAACTGGATAGATAAATAACTCCACAAGAGCACCAACTCTCAATGCAAGACTCAGCCTACAAATCTCAGCATCAATTGAGAAAAGGAATCAATCCTCAACAGATACCAATGTGTCAACAGGTACACAACCTGTTAATAGTGCAGCCCGTGTATGTACAAAACCAACCTATACTGCAACATGTGTATGTACGTGCCCTAGCCCACTGTCAGCCTACGTACACCTTCAAAAACTAGGGTTTCTGAAACTTCACAACTTTTGTCCTTCAGACCGTTTATGCCTCTGTCACATCCAATTCTGACCTATCACTACACTTTGTCTTTCACTAAAAAATCTATACAAAAAACAATCACAAACATATTTATGCCATCCAACAACCTATGCATGCTCCTCAACCATACACCATCACAGATTATAGATATTCCTCAATCAGAATAGATCTGAACTACTCAACCAACCAACTACCATATTTAGACATCAATACAACCATACCATATGAATTCACCATACCATGAGAAAATATTAAGTATAAAGACAACATATAACCATACCATATCTTGTGTAGTAGATCTGAACCAGTAGATTATTGTTCTAGGAACTTGCTTCAGACTTCAAGAACCTGGCACCAACACTTGCTTAAGCTTCTATGGCTTTTCCTTCATGTACGCTCCCTATTATACTACCATCCCACGTTTGTATGCACCCTATTATACTGATAGCCCACATATGTACACACCCTATTACACTGATATCTCGGGTACATCTCAAAACCTATGGTTTTTCAGTATTCTGAAACTCTGAAACTTTCGTCGTCAATCCCTCGGACTTACAGAACTCTAATGCATCCATGAGTACCTGCAATGAATATTTCACCAAGAATAGATCTTCAATATGCTTAAGAGATTCACATCACAAGATACCCTTTCTCTCTTATTTATACTTCTTCAAGTAGCTTCCTCATCTAACCAACTTCCTTGTTTTAGGGCTAACCCACTTTGCTACAAATAGTAATTTCTCCACTTCTAGTTGCAACTAATTTATTTTTAATTGTTTTCTTGTTGCAACCACTTAACCTATGACTAACCACTTTGACTAGTCAACTTTATTCTAGTAAATTCTTTGACTTCTTTTACCTTCTAGACAACACATGAGGGTTATCCAACTTCACAAGGCCATAACTCTCTAACCGTGAGGAGTTATGTGACATTCCACATATCACCCGAAATGGCATGAAGAGCATTATCCATCTAGAATATTCTCACTTAAAAATTCATGGATATTCATTACAATATTCCACAATCAATCCTTGGGTTCCTTAACCACACGTCTACAAAGACTCAATCACTTAACCATTTGGACTTCACAAAGCGCCTTCCTGTGAGGGATTCCACCATAAGGGGACACTTTGGAGTTCATCCATTTGGTACTTCCTATCACCCATGACAAGATAACAATGACCAACCTTTACATCATCCATCTATACATCTATCCATGACAATACATCACTATGACACCACTTGACATCTTTGACATCAATTAAATCTATGACAACATAGGACATCAATCAAGACATCAACTTTTTGACATCAATGACAAAATAATGCAACAATATCCCCCTTTGGCATTGATGGCAATACCAACATCGATGTCAACACCAATCATTGATGGCAACATGTAGACATGGCAATTCTCTCCATCTATAGTCATCTCAATCACATCAATGTGACTATCTCTCCCCCTTTGACATCAATGAAAAAGGGTATTTCTCTTCTTGGGGATGCTCCCCCTGCCTGAACTCTCCTTGGAGATGATCCCCCTGTCTGGATTCCTTTGAGCTTCCTCTAAATAATCTCTCCCCTTTTGAAAAAGGGATATCACTCTAATGCAATCTTGAAGATATATCGCTCATGCTCCCCATGTGACCATCGTTCCTCTTGGAAACATGCCTATGTGATGTCTCTCCAAGCATCTATCTCTCTATATTACAGTTGATGAATCTCTCTTCCTGGAATAATGTTGTTGCAACCAATCAAGGGAAGAGGAATAACTCCTCATGTGGGTATGTCTCCCCCTATCTTCTCTGCAAGATGAACAATATGTTTCTACTGCAATCTTCTACTACTGCAAATGCTACTGCTCAACCAGAACATAGATCAACTACTCAATAATGATCAATCCTTGGACTTTTCCATGCATCTGACTTATGCCATACCATATTCCAACCATGCACATCAACACCATACAATAAGATCTCATCATTGAAGTATATATGCCAAGAATATGTGCCAAAAAGTGTACCAAGCATATATTAGGATCATCAACAAGTGCCTATGTCAATGTACCAATAACAGCATCAACATGCCAACCATATGCCTCAAACAAGTGTCATATCACTTATGATATGCCTCCATCATAAACCAAGTGCCACAAACCATGTGTCAAGATATGTATCTCAACCATCAAGCATCAAATAATGTACCAACCAAACACCACATCAAGTGTCTCAACTATCATATACATCATGTATCAAAGTATATGCTAAAAAATTAATACCAATTATGTACTTTAACCAAGTACTATCACCAAAAATCATCAGGCATCTACAAGTGCATCAACCATGCACCAAACATGTATTACTACCTACACCATAGCAAGTGCATCAACCATGCACCAAACTTCAACAACATGAACCACAGTCAAGATGTGTTCTCATATATGTATGCCATATCAACCATAAACCATGTGCCAATCATACTTCTAGCAAGTTCCTTAACCAATGTACCAAGTATATACCAAGCATGCATCAATTATAGATAAATATATTACTCATCAATGATGTACAACATAATCACCTTATCAACTACATGTCCCAATATGTATCTCAACCACATTCCAAATGCATGCATCAAAAATGTCCAACAAATATGCCTCTAACAATACATCATAAGATATATCAATGGAGCTCACATATGTACCATCCATGTACCATAAAAGATCTGCCTCAGGAACCATTCACTACAACAAATACTAAGCATCCAATAGTATCTCTAAACATCTACCAGAAGTGTGCCTCAATAGATCAATGATATATCTAGCTAGCATCATATCATCATGATATATCTCATAACCAAAGTGCCATAACTTCACTTTCATAATCAACATTGTTCCTCAACAGAAAATGTCTCAATCCATACTCTACAGTTAGTATCATGCATCCAGGATTGGCATCAATCATATGCTTCAACACTCAACCATATGTCATCACCATACATACATTAAACATACATGCAAGCATATAATCATGAAAACCTTAAACAAACCATGTCAGACCTTGTAAAACAGAATTATATCATCAAATCATGTTGCACCTCATCTGCATAGTCTTTTTTTTTAGTATTTTACCACAGATATGTGGCATGTTACACAGACATCTGGCGTATGTACGGAAACTATCTATAGGTCATCTCGTTTAGGTATGTGACTGCTTCCACTGGAGCCCGCGTATGCTTCTTAACATGTCAAGCTTGGGCTTGCCTCATGGCTACCTTTTTGTTCTGGTTGTGCAGTCTTCTTCACCCACTTCTGAAGGTGTATCACCTTCTCAGAACTTGATCTCTGAGCTTCAATATTTTCATCATTCTCTTCCCTCCTAGCTTCATGTGTTCTTCTTGTCATGTTAGATGAAGCACTCTTCATGGACTGTCTTCTTGCGTTCCAGAAATCCTGGGATTTGTGGTCAAACCCACTGCATTTGTAGCATCTCATAGTGTGACAATGAGAAACAATATGTCCCACTTGATTACATATCCAACACCTTAGGGTGTTATGAAACCTTCCATTATCTTTCCTTGCACAATATCTGCAACCCAAATCTTTGTGACCATATTCATTACATGAGTGGCAATGACCATGAAAAACTTGTTCATACCTTATTGGTGTCCATCTTGAAGGTGTCTCTCTTCTAAATTTTCTTTGAGGTGTAAAGATGTCTTCTTGATGTATTCCTTTATTTTTTCTTTTGAAATTTTCCTTGTGTTGTGTAGATGGTTGACTTGCAGCATTTCTTCCACCCTTTGAGAGTGAAGGACTTACCTCATACTTCTTAGAATTGCTAGCTTCAATATGTATAGCTTCCTTGTTGTATCCAAGACCTGATTTATCATTTGGAGATCTTTTTCTATCTAGGATCTCATCCAAGATTGTTGAGTTGTTCATGAACTTGATGTGAGTGTTTGAATTCTCTACTTTCTTTCTAATATCAACAACTTTAGTTTCCAACTTATGGCATGACTCTTCCTTTTCATTTACTTGATTATTCAATAGTTCCTCTATTCTTTTGGATTCTTCAATTTTTGTCTTAAGATTGAAATTAACTTTAAGACTTTTTCTAAACTTATCATCTACCTTGTTCTTTTCTTCTGCTTGATTAATTATTTTATTCTTTAGTCTTTTGATCTCTTCTTCTTTTTCTTCTAATTGAGTCTTTTTACTTTCTTCTTGTTCTTTGAGCATTTGCTTTAGTGCCATGGTATATCTTGGGTACTTTTCTAGGACATCCTTGGTGTATATTTCAAGATACTCAAAAGCAATTGCGTAATGTCTTATTTCACTGCTAACATCATCTAACTTAGATAAAACTTTATCTTTAAGCTTCAACAAATCTTCCTCTTCATCTATAGGATAAATTTCATTTGATTCTACACAAACTACTTCTATATTTTCTTCATCACTTCTAGAGGAACATTCAACATCATCACACTTAGAATTATTGCAATCAGAGGATTTGGATAGTCTTTACCTTCAATGTTCTTAATGGAGTTGTCTTTGGTGTCTTCCTTTTTTCCTTGATATGTATTCTCTAGCTCTAACCATAGATCCTTGGCAGAGGTACATTCTCCCATGATTTCTTTGACAGAACTTGAGAGTCCATTGAAAATAGTCTTGAGAGTTAATGCATCATACTTCTTTGCTTCATTTTGTGCTGCAAAATTTGACTTATTCTTCAAGGGAACTGATCCACCAATAGCTTCTTTACAAGCACATTCTCCTTTTGCCTTCAAATACCCTTTCATTTCTATTCACCATGCTGAGTAATCTATTTCATCAAAGAGAGGAACTTCATCTCCATGTTCATCCATTTGTGTTTCCATGGATCTCCTTCAAGATTGTTAATGATTATAGTGAAGGCATGCTATGATACCAATTGTTGGACACATTGAACACACTAAGAGGCGGGGGGGGTGTAAATCAGTGTAGGTATTTTTTTACTCCTTTACAAAAACACCTCAGTTCGCAATCACCATTTTCTCATAATTCATAACTTTCATTTATAACAAGTTGTATGTAAACATATATCAGCAACAAATATCATCAATAATCCATCACCACAAGGAACACAAGGAACATAAGATATATGTATAAGTTTATTTTATATTACAGACTACAATCCTTGGGGGTTTTCAGCAACAAATGAATAGAGAAACAACTCCACAAGAGCACCAAATCTCAAAGCAAGACTCAACCTGCAAATATTAGCATCAAATGAGAAGAGGAATCAATCCTCAACATATACTAATATGTTAATAGGTAGGTGACCTATTAATAGTGTAGCTCGCATATGTATGTGGCCTACCTATACTGCAGCATGCATATGTGTGTTCCCTAGCCCACTGTTAGCCTACGTAAACCTTTAGAAACTGGGGTTTCTGAAACTTCACAACTTCTACCCTTTAGACCCTTTATGCCTCTGTCACATCCACTTCTAATCTATCACTCCACTCTGCCTTTCACTGCCCAATCTATACAAAAACCAATCACAAACATATATATGCCATACAACAACCTATGCATGATCCTCAACCATACACCATCACAGATTATAAATATTCATCAATCAGA
Organism: Picea sitchensis; assembly: GCA_010110895.2. Taxonomy (NCBI): domain Eukaryota; kingdom Viridiplantae; phylum Streptophyta; class Pinopsida; order Pinales; family Pinaceae; genus Picea; species Picea sitchensis. Next base: position 71,998 of record SNQJ01S0016732.1, read on the forward strand.
ATAAATCTGAACTACTCGACCAACCAGCTACCATATTTAGACATCAATACAACCATATGAAGAATGCCTCAAGAATTCACCATACCATGAGAAAATATTAAGCATGAAGACAACATATAACCATACATATCTTCTATAGTAGATGTGAACCAATAGACTATTGTTCTAGGAACTTGCTTCAAACTTTAGGAACCTGGCACCAACCCTTTCTCAAGATTTTATGGCTTTTCCTTCATGTACACTCCTTATTATACTTCCATCTTGTGTATGTACGCACCCTACTATATTGATAGCCCGCACATGTACACACCCTATTACATTGATATCCCGCGTACATCTCAGAACCTAGGGTTTTTCAGTATTTCTGAAACTTTGAAACTTTCGTCGTCAATCCCTCGGACTTATGAAACTTCTGATGCATCCATGAGTACCTGCAATGAATCTTTCACCAAGAATAGATCTTCAATATTCTCAATATATTCACATCACAAGAGACCCTTTATCTCTTATTTATACTTACCCAAGTAGCTTCCTCATCTAACCAACTCTAACCAACTTCCTTCTTTTAGGGCTAACCCACTTCTAACCCACTTTGCTACAAATAGTAATTTCTCCACTTCTAGTGGCAACTAATTTATTTTTAATTGTTTTCTTGTTGCAACCACTTAACCCATGACTAACTACTTTGACTAGTCAACTTTATTCTAGGAATTTCTTTGACTTCTTTGACCTTCTAGGGGCTTCTAGACAACACATGAGGGTTCTCCAACTTCACAAGGACATAACTCTCTAACCATGAGGCGTTATGTGACATTCCACATATAATAAAAAATGGCATGATGAACACTATCCATCTAGAGTTGTCTCACTTAAAAATTCATTGATATCCATTACAATATTCCACAATCAATCCTTGGGTTCATTAACCACACATCTATGAAGACTCAATCACTTAACCATTTGTACTTCACAAAGCATTTTCTTGTGAGGGATTTCACCATAAGGGGACCACTTTGGATTTCATCCATTTGGTACTTCCCACTAGCCATGACAAGATAACAATGGCCAACCTTTACATCATCATATGTACATCAATCCATGAGAATAAATCACTATGACACCACTTGACATCTTTGACATCAATTACATATATGACAACAGAGGCCATCAATCAATACCTCAATGATACTATGAAAATAAATCAACTTTTTTACATCAATGACATCATAATGCAACACAAAATGATGAATTATCAATCTGTCCAAAATATACCCCTGTCAAAAAATGATCATATATGTCCTAGTAATGAAATATCATCATAAAAACTAGAAGTCTTATTTTTTATGAGAGGCGGCTTGCCTCTGCTCACTTCCATGTGACCTTGTTACCTTCATGACTTCTACGCTTTCATCCACAGGTGATTTTCCTTTTGTTGTTGAAGAAACTCATCTATAATGTAAATCAAAGTTAGAGTATGCGCACAATAGATAATAATCATCAAACGGAATTTACATAACAGAATTTAGAATAGTTGTGTGCAACAACAAACAAGCAAGCAGGAAGCCATGGTCACATAGGAAGAATCAACCAAAAATAATAATTATTTTAAAGAACATGAGAATGTTAGTGAATTTGGGAATATGGTAGGGTTTGTAATGTGCGTAAAATGTAATAATGAAAGGGAAATATAATGATACATGTTCTCAAAACATCTGTGAAAAAAATTTCATCCTTCAACAATGTCTTTATTCTTGCCTCATCAAATACCCATCACTGTTGATTTAAACTATCAAGTCTACATCAGGGGGGAGAATTATGAATTAAAATTAAAGTGGAAATGGGAGCTAGGAATAACTATGAAAAATGAAAGTATGGAGGGGTTTGGCCCTGATCAACTGAAATTTTTAAAACCACGTCAAAGCATCATTTTGATTAAAATATCATCATATATTAACCATTAAATCTCTTTCCCTTTTAATATCAATCTAACAAGGGAAACTTTAAAACTTTATACAACACATGGGGGGAAATAAATGATTTCTGAAAGTGATAAATGAATTTGGGAATATGGGAATAACGAATGAAAGGTAAAAATATGAGGGACTTGACCTTGTCTATACAAAATCTATACCTTTTAAAAACTAACGGATTTATTTCAGAATTTTGAATCATCTCATTATCTAAAATCTATTTGATTTTATTCAAATCATAGTTGCTTTCAAACAATTTCCAATAGCAAAATGTATTGGACAGACTGAGCACAAAAATAAAATGCAAGTGCTTTCAACTCAGTATGTCATCAACCAATGAAATGACATAATCAATAATTAGTAAGCCTCTACCAAATGTATAGTGAGGATAACCCTTTCAAAATCAACACTCATCATAATCTTGTAGTTTAATAAAATATTCATCGTATCGAAGTCCAAACTGAGGCATTCTAATCAATTTTTGTGTGCAATAAAATTCATAGGTATACCGAACACTTTTTCAAACAATTCATTTATCAATAAAACAATTGATCATCACTATGCATGAAAGCATCATCATAACTATGCCAAATGTCCTATATAACAACCACTTCCAAAACAAACTTAACATAGTTTCTTCCATTCTAACCATAATCGAAACTGAACTTAAACAACTCAACATTAAAAAATGGATTGGAGGAAATTTAGGGTTTCAACACTCAAAATCCATATACATTTTCGACAACTATAACGAGTGCAAAGGCTAGGGTTATGTAAGTAGGATAACAAAAACTTTATTTTGCAATTAATTCGAAACAGACTACACATTTTTCCCTTTCATCGACCTTAGTGAGAGACCCAAATATTTGAAGAGAATAGCATGGAAATAAATACAAAGAAAGTTTGAAACTGGTAGGTAGAACTCCAGGTAGAGTGTATAACCCCCAAAAAATCTCAAAGTATAAAATATTTTGCAGCAGGGTGAAAAATTCATTTGTAAAAATAATGAAAATGGAGCTCAAACACAAAAAGTATTTAAATTATGTTGATATATAACGGAGAAATAATGGGGTTGGAAAGAAGGAAGGAGTAATGAGTAATAGCAGAGTTATTCACCCAATGTGGCATCAAATATATCAAGGAGAAACCACATGACTCTTCTTCATTTTGAAACATCAAGCTAAATAATAATTGTGCTTCACTACTATCATATTTTGTAGGGAAAAGAAACTAAGAAAGAAGACCAATAGAAAGAAACAAATACATTCACCATCACATAGATCTACATCAAAATTATAACTGTAAATTTAAAAAGTGCTTGATGAGAGAAACTAAAGGAAGCATACCTTTACTAGCTGCTTGAATCCTTTTCCTTAAGAAAAGTGAGTTTCAATGCCAGAAAATCGAGGGTTAGGGTTCGAACAAAACAATTTTTGCAAAGCTCAATTCCACATACCATCAAAATGAAAATGACGAACATCCAAGATGGTAACCCCAACAAAAAACTCGCATTCATGCATTCAATGCATGAGGTTCACTTTGACTCAACATTTACTTCCCTTGCCGCATCACAATTCCACTAATCCATTTAATCCAATAGCAAAACGACATATTATTCCAGCTATGAAAAAATTTATGTGCTTTTATATCAATATCACCATCATTTAAATTCCCTCGAAATAACAACCTATTCAATACATTGAATAAACCCATATCGAGTGCCTAACTTATGTAACAATGTCATATAATCAACATACTAATCTTCTTAAAACAAGATTCAAATAGCATCAATCAACCATACAAAATTAATATGAAGAACTTGCAATGTACCATAGGCATCATTTTGAGCAATAGGCTCGCCCTTTTAGAACTTTATCATATTACCTTCAAATAGATATATAAGGCCTGAAACTAACATACCATATAAAATATTATATTGTGATGTTTGAATAGGACTTCATGTTGGTTTGTTGTGATGAACAAATTTTTCAAACTGGATGCACCATATCTATTGCAATATGAGAGATTCCACACATACCAACCTTTCGACGATGGAACAAAACAACAAATTTTGTGTAACATGGAGGATAATCTAAGACAAAACCTTCTACTTCATCAACCATCACCTCCAGAAACTTATTAACACAAGTGACTAATGCATCAAATATCATAAGGGAATTGATATAAACTGTAAAAGATCATTCTTTGGAGAAAAAGAATGAATGTTGATTTCTCTTTTAAACTACGGAGCCCTGCCTATAGTTAAGTATTTAAAGTTATAGATAACTAATAAAAACAATTATTAATGTCTTGCAACTATTTGTAGGCAAGTGGCTAGTTGACGATTTTTAGAATCAACAACTGGCGACTCCACAAGGAAGTCAAATTTAAGAGTTGGTTGGAACTTGAATATCTTTGTTTTTTCTTGCTCGTATCTCATGAAAATATTAAATTTTAATCTGATATGGTCTTTCAGAAAATAACATGGAGGGAAGAATAGGAAAGAAGAAGCGAGAATAGCTATTACTTCATGAATTAGCAAAATTCTTGTAGATTCGACAATAGCTACATAAGTAGTATTATGAACCCAAGGAGATCATCTGTCTCTTTTTGTTGTTATAGATATCGCAATATTAGTATAATGTGTAGTTGACATGACAAGAAAATAGCCTTAAAATAAGCAAAACAACAAAATGAAATGTTGAAACTGAATCAAGTGTCAAAAATGTTATGAAAGAGAAGGAAACAACTAAGAAATAAAAACAGTCGTTGATCGAGAAGTAGCACCGAGAGGTTGAAGATCGACGGTGGGGAAGAATTGCAGGTCCAGGACAATCTCGAAAGATAATATTTCTTGAGCGGGCCACAATTTCAACCATTGTTTCGACGAAGGGATACATGGCAGTTGGAGGTGAATTGTGGGGCAAAAGCGGGTTGGTCTAAACCACTTTTTCCCATGCCCGCAATCGCATAGTTCTAAAAGGTTATATCTCAGGGACATATTGAAGGAAGGGGTTAGTGTAAAGGAGCTAGCGCCCAAAAATTGAAGAGCACCAGAGTGTGCAGACAGAGGGTACGAGTATTCACAGGACCTGTGCCTAAAGAGGAAAAAGGAACCTATGTAGATTTGTTTTGGGTTCAATTAGGAGCCCGAAGAGTCGATCTGACTCAGAAGAAGGAAATATCCAGAGACCAGGAGGTCACACAGCCCGAGGAGGGAAGGGGGTATGCATCAAGTCAGGTAGTTGATTGGTTTATCTATGGAGGGCTTCAGGAGATCTAGGCCAATCCATATACAGGTGTTGTCTGATGCGCTACCACTCAAAGGGGTACCAAGAAGGGTTACAAGGGTGGCCAACAATGTGCAGTTAAGAACCGCTTGTAGTTCATGTGTGCATGCTTCCTTGGTTGTGGATTTATGCATTGAAAGATAGATCTTTGTAGTTTTAAGACGTCGGAACACATCTCTACCCTGAAAAAAATAACCCACAATTCATGCCAAGGAAAGTTCTATGATACCACTTGTAAGGTACCATATCTATTATAATAGCAGAAAACAGAAATATTGCAGAGAATAATAGCAGAACAACACAATATATGAAACCACAGCACTAAAATAATATCTTTATTGATGGGAAACAATGTTCACTTGCCTTTTCGATGGGGCAACCTCCAGCAGAGCAATGCTCTATTGCAATAATTCTCAAGACAAAATTTCTCATGTCTCCTACTCTTATTTATACTAATTCTATCTTCTAAAGATCATTCTAGAGGAAGATCCTTCTAGAAGAGGAATCTTCTATTAGGTCTTCATACATTGACTTATTCCAATTTATTAAATAGGCCTTATTAACTAATGTCGGCCTTTATTACATGGAAATATATTATTCTATCTATGTGAAGGATTAGGTAGGTTCGGTCCCTAACAACTACTACACCGTGGAATGTGTCTTCACCTTTAAATCTTACTCCAACTGCAAATCTTCTTCCTAAATTCTCAGGGAATGGTACCATTTCTACTAAAGAATATCTGATTGCATTTTCTAATGCATGTCATAGCATAGGTGTGAATGATAATGGCACTTGCATGCACTTGTTTGTCAATTCTTTAGAAGGGAAAGTTACTGCTGATTTTTTTTTAATTACCTCCTAAAGTCTTTTCCACTTGGGATGAATTGACTTATTGGTTTAAATCAACTTATGGGTAACCTGAAAACCTCGTATATATATTACAGGAATAGAACAACATTATTTATAATAATGGTGAAACAATTTAGTCTTTCAATCTTCATTTTACCAAATTATACAATCAAATCCTTGAACTAATCTAACCTCATAATCAAGTTGCTTTTATCCAATACTATAATGTGTTTCCCTCTTCTTATCGTCAAAGATTAGAAGAGAAGAATGTAATAAATTTGGGGTCTTCCCTTCAAACTTGTTTGGAGTATGAAGAACAATTGGAAAGAACTAGTCTCCCTAAGGAAGATTTTGTTAAGCATACTGATATGTCAACAGTTTTGCAACTTTTCCAGATATGAACAATCGAATTATTGTTTTTGATGAAAGGTGTCACTTCAACATTGGATTTTGTTGAGTCTTCCACTCAAGTTGTTTTGAGAAATAAGACAACTAATACTTTATTTCATAATCAGCCAAATGTTATTCTCTCTAGGTCTTGGTGTAATTTATGTGATGATAATCATGAGAAAAGTAATTGTGAAGTTAAGAAAAGGGCACATGAGTGAAATTTCAAAAACAATACTGAAACACTTATTGTTTCCCTAGATTGGGCTCTTGAAGAGGATGTAATGATGGTAGAGACAAGGAATAAATCTTATGCAAATAAAGGAAGAGGTGATAATCCTAAAGATACATTTGCTCCTATCTCATCTTCCCAAGATACAAGTCTGCAGGTTGTTAGAACAACTCAAATTCAAGAGGCTCCATTCTCTTTACCTCCATCAAAGTATAACATTCTTAAACAACTAGCTAACATAAAATCAGATGCATCACTCTTGGATATGGTCACCATCCCTGAACCCAGCATCTGAAAATTTATATGGAAGGTAAAACTTCTACAATACCTAGTTTATCTGAAAAACTTGATGGAGATGATTCGCATGTAAATAAGTTAGGTGCAAATCATTTTAAAAACTATGTAAAAAATACTGTGTTTTATATATTTGTAAAAATAATGGATAGGATAGCTCATTGTTGCTTAATAAATGGTGGATTTGGCCCTAGTGTTATCTCCAAGATTATTATGGAAGAACTAGGACTCTCTTGTACAAATGAAAATTCGAGAAGTATGTTGTCCTATAATAATCAACAACAAACAACGATTGGTGAAATTAAGGATGTAACTTTAGTTCATGCGCACATCCTGAAATTAGAACCACATTGAATATTCAGGTAATTGATATGTTTGTCAGCAATTATTCCATTATTTTGGGTAGATATTGGCAGGCTTTGACTGGTGGTTATTTATCATTAGATGGCTCACACAATTCCATCCCCAAAAATGGAAATAACATTATTGTTTTGAGGGAAGGATGAATTTCACCATATATACAAAGGGTTCCTCAACCAAATGTTAATTTTATTGAGAAAGATATGGGTGTGTATTCTATTTTTTTTTATCAAGATGATGCTTCTCTTGAACAACCTTATGATTATGAAGATGGAATGTGGCATATGCACTTTGATGGTGCATGTTCAAGTGAACGAAATGGAGAAGGCATTGTATTATACTCTCATGTTGGTAAAATTCATAATTTTTCCTACAGATTAGAATTTGTTTGTACTAAAAATTTTACTGAATTTTAAGCCTTGTTGTTAGGAATTGAAAATGCTTGCAACCTATATTGTTATCATCTAACTGTATTTGGAGATTAATAACTTGTTATCAATTTGGTAATAAAAATCTATAATCTTACTAACAAGTTGTTGAAAAGATACACCCAAGCTATTTGGACTTTAATTCAAAATCTACTATCATTTAACATCACTCACATCAAAAGGGAATTGAACTCAATAGCTAATAGGTTGGTTGTTTTTGTAGCTTGTCCTACAAGGCAATTATTGCCTCAAAGACCTGATTGTACATTTTTATCTTTATATCAACCTCATCTTCCTAATAATGTGGAATCACGACAGGTCTTCCCTGATGATGAAATCATCTGTGCTTTTTTACATAATGAGCTTTATAAACCTAAAGAAATCATTTCACTTGAAGATAATTCCCAAAGGGATAACTCCTCTTGAAAGCTCATTTTCAACAAGTAATGTTAGCAACAAAAAATACAATAAGGAAGAGGATTCAAAGTGAAAAATAGGAGATATCATTCCAATGAACACTGGAACTAAAGAACATCCCAAGGTTTTAAAAATAGGAGCCTAATGTTCTGAAAATGAAAAAAAAACAAATCATGGACTTATTTCGTGAATTTAGAGACGTTTTTTCTTGGTCTTATGAGGATATTCATGGTTTTGATCCTAGAATCATCCAACATGTTATTCTGATTAAGGAAGAAGAAAAACATGTTAGGAAAAACAAAGGCCCATAAATCCTACTCTTAAAGCTATTATAAGAAAAGAAGTGGAAAATTTGATAAATGCTCACATTATCTTTCCTGTTAAATATTTTGAGTGGGTGTCTAACCTTGTTCTTGTAGGGAAAAAGAATGGTGATATTAGACTAAGTGCTGATTTTCGTGCACTTAATCGAGCAAGTGTAAAGATAAATTCCCCCTTCTTAATATGGAAATGATATTGCAACAAGTGGTAGGGTCTCAAATGATGTCCTTTCTTGATGCCTTTTTAGGCTATAATCAAATTAGAGTCAAGAGAGCAGAAAAATACAAAACCACTTTTACAACTCGATGGGGCATCTTCGCTTATGAACAAATTCCTTTTGGCTTAATTAATGAAGGTGCCACTTTTCAGAGAGCTATGCAAATATATTTCGACAATTTTATCTCTAGGATAATTTAGATTTATCTCAATGACTTAACCATTTACTCTAAAAACCAACAAGATCAATTTGATCATCTCAAAGAAGCCTTTTTGCATTGCAAAAAATTTGGCATGTCTTTAAATCCTTCGAAATCTATTTTCGATGTCACTGAAGGTAAGCTTCTCGGCCACATTGTTTTTTTTCAGGAATCAGTATTGATCCTAAGAGGGTTACTTCTATTCTAAATCTTCAAGCCCCTACATCTAAAAAGGAAATTCAATCTTTTATGGGCAAAATTAATTTTGTTAGAACATTTGTTCCTAATTTCGTTGTAATGGTCAATCATATTCATAATATGCTAAAACAAGATCAATCTTTCTCATAGAATGAGGATGTAGAAAAATATTTTGTAGGAATCAAAAAAGCAATAAGTTATGCACCGGTTCTGGTGAAACTGGATTTTGATAAAGAATTTATTATCTATATAAATTCAACGGAAAGAAGCAATCTCTACCATTCTTCTTCAAAAGGATGATCAAAACATTGAACAACCCGTAGCTTACAGCCAAATATTATATAATGATGAAATCAAGTATACTTTCATGGAAAAACATATTTTTTCTCTTGTGAAAGCTATAGAAAAATATCACCACTTTATTCTTGGCAAGCACACGGAGGTGAAAGTCCCTCTACCTGCTGTTTTTTTTTATTATTATTTTGCAAACACACCTTTCATAAAAACTTGCACATTGGCTTGCAAAAATCCAATAATATGACTTAATGACCACAAATTCAAAAATAATCAAGGGACGGGACTTAGCACTTCACTTGGCTCAACACCCTAAACCAATTGTCTCTTCTGAAAATGATGAAAATGCTTTATCAACACAATTTTTTATTGAAAATTAGAATATTGATCTAGTTGAACATCCTTGGTATAAGGACCTTATTTATTATTTACAATTTCAAAAGTGTCCTAATTACCTTGAATTTCATCAATGCGGGAGGCTCCGCCTTGAAGCCTCTAAATATCTGATCTTAGGAAATTCTTTATTTCGCAAATCTACTCATGGAATGTTGTTACATTGCATTGATGATACATAAGCACATAAAATTTTAAAATAAATTCATGGATCAGCAAATTCGAATATCCATATTGGTGGTCACTTTGCAGCAAAATCCACTTCTTTTAAAATTTCGAGGACATGATATTACCATCCTTTCATTTTCAAAGATTCTTTTAAATTTACAAGGGCTTGGATAAATTCCAAACATTTGTTGGCAAGGAGAAATTCTTTGCCATTCCCTTGCAACGTGTTCTCCTTGATTCTCCATTTTGAAAATGGGGGTTATATTTCATCATCCCTATTAATCCTTCATCTTTTGTTGGGCATATTTTTATACTTACAACAACATATTTCTTTACTAAGTGAACAAAAGTTGTACCACTCAAGCATGCACAAGATGATCAGGTCTTTTATTTTTTGGAATCTATCTTTTATTTTTTTGATCTTCCTATTGAAATTATTTCAGATAATGAACCATCTTTTATTTCTATAAAATTCACTCAATTTCTTAGTAAATTTGGAGTGAAACATTTTACTTCTTCTACCTATTATCTGCAAGGAAACGGGCAAGTTGAATCCACAAATAAAAACTTGATCAAGATTTTAAGGAAGATTATAGATGATAAACCCCATCAGTGGCACACACTACTCACGTATGCACTTTGGGAAAATCGTACCACCACTAAATCTAGTACTTGTCATACTCCATTTAAGCTTTTATATGGCTAGGAAGCTATTATGCATGTAGAACTTGAACTTATTTCTCTTTGATTAGCATTACAGGTTGAAGAATTGAATACAAAGGATATTTCTCATAGAATAAATGTCTTGCTATCCTTAGAAGAACAAATAAATCATGCTCTGAAAAATCTAAGAAAGAGGCAGCAATCTGTCAAGAATTATTTTGATAAAAGGGATAAATCAACTATCTTTGAAGCTGACGAGAAAGTGCTACTATGGGATTCTGCACATGTTTATAAAGGAAAGCATTCTAAGTTCCAAAAAAATTGGTTGGGTCCCTATAAATTATCCTTTGTCATTGGTAACAATTCTTACTTATTAAAAGATATGGACAAGCAATTATTTTCATATACTATGAATGGTTCACATTTAAAGCATTATGTCAAACCATGGTGATTGATGAGTTAATTCTTTAATGCTTTATGTATGTATTTAATTTTTCAGTTGTATTTATTCCTTCATGTTTGTACATTTTAATTTTCTTTCTGGTTTTATTTTAGTTTGTTTTCTCTTTCAGTTTTTTTGAATATTGAGTCAAGTTGGATCATTCAAGTCACTTATGGTCATATTGTCTACAAAATTCTGTTGATCTATTTGAAAATAGTATAAACAATAAAAACAAATGATTTTATTTTGAGTCTGCATCACTAATTATGTAGTAGTTGATTATACCTACAGACTCTTTGTTGAAGCTTGATTATCAAAGTTGTCCCCTTTTTCTTCTTTCTCCTTCTTCCCTCCATACAATTTTTATTTCAAGAGTATATCAGAAGAAAAAAAAAATTAACAGTTTTTATCATTAAGGTACAATTCTAGAAAAAATAGAGATTCAAAATGTTCTATCCAATTGAAAATTAGCTACCCAGTGGAGCCATTGGATGTCGATTCATAAAATCGCAACTAGCCACCTAGCCTATAAATAGTTGCAAGGTCTATATTTAAAAAATTCTAGTAAATATGACTATTAGGTGGGACCCCTAAAAGGAAAGGAAATGGTCAAAAGGAAGCTAAAAGCATATACATGTCACATGTTAGATCAGCCATTGTTTTGATGATATGGATGTCAGTTTTATGTTGCAAAAGTTTACAATGGCATTATGTCATGATCCTGCAATATGACAACTTGTACAAGTAAGGTGGGACCCCTAAAAGGAAAGGAATGGGTCAAAAGGAAGCTAAAAGCATATACATGTCACATGTTAGATCATTCATTGTTTTGATGATATGGATGTCAGTTTTATGTTGCAAAAGTTTACAATGGCATTATGTCATGATCCTGCAATATGACAACATGTACAATTGTTGTTGATTTTTTTTCCAAAAATTTTAAAAGGAAAAAGAACAACAAAAGGGTTTGTTTTATATATCAATTCTTGACTATATATATGTATATATCAAATGCATACCATAATATATGCCATAGCAACAATGCAATGCTATCAAATTTCTTGGTTGTCCACACACATGTATATAAAGGGGTGAAATGTTATGAAAAGTATTGGTCCTAAGTGGTTTGAAACATATGTTAGAAATAGTTCATGTTACAATGTATTTAGGCCCTACCACCATGAACATGGCTCATGAGTTGATTAGTTATGAAATTTGAATGGTTAATAAACTTTTGGATTTTGTCAATACGATGCATGTGGTATAATATTTGTCGATACAATGCAAAGGACTCTTCTCATTCTATCACCTCACATTCTATTCCCAAAAAGCATGAGCCTAGGAATATCACCTTTTGTGATATGCACTTTGAAGCATCATCAAATCAAGACAATAAATTTCCAAGGTAGATTTACATACACACAGGGTGAATTCATTTTAGGACAATGGATAGAGGAAGATATCATCCCACAAAAAATATAACTTTTAATTTCATTTTATGATGACTTTATTTGGCGGTTTATTGATGGCAGACTTGCACTTTTATTATATATATATATATATATATATATATATATATATATATATATGGCATTGTTGAGTCATTTTTGGGAGTCACAAGTGTTTTGATGGCATATTTATTTAACGGGGTAGTCAAAAGCATATTTATTCTATAAGATGGTATGAATATTGAGATAATGGAGGTACACGGAGAATTTTTTTAAATTAAATAATAAAGGATAATTAGGGGGTCCCCACCTATTAGTTATTATTTATTAAAACCCCTTATTATAAGTATTTATTTAAATTTTGTCCCACTTAACTAAAAGTTAGTTAACTTTCTAGCTAAAGGTAGTTGAAACTGATCAAACTACCTTTTGAAGAATAAAAGAAGGACTTGATGAAGGGACAAAGGGGGGATAGAGAGGCATAAAATTTGATAAGGTTTTCTTTTGCTCTGAAGTGAGCATACATATATATTCCATTCATTTCTGAATTAATTGAAGGTTGGATCTTCATGTTGATAGCAGGGTTTTATTGAAGGTGGAAATAAGAAGGACTAAGAAGCATAGATTGTTGACATGCTTCCAAAGTTCAAACATTTGTTTTGATAGTCTGTTAATTCTCATTTGGCTTCTGAAACAGTTTTCAGTGTTGATTGGGATTGTTTTGTAGATTCAAGACATTGGTACATGTGTGGCTTGTTGATCCAGTTTTATCAATCTTGGTATTTACTTAAAAGACACCAGTAGTCTCTGTGTGATGTAATAATCTACCTCTAACTTCTAAGTCTTACTATGGTCTTTAGCCACGTAGGGGTATGAATAGAAATTTTTTTGTTGTAATTCAGAATTGAATTAATAAAAATCACTGTTGGTTTTTTATCTCACATTTGGACTTGATGTGAAATGTTGTTTCAAATTTGTCTTCTAATTATTTCTTAAATCTATTATAAATTTTTGTTACAGGCATTTTTTAAATTTTTCTTTGACAAAACACCAAACACATAAAACAGCATTAGGCTCAAGTACATATTGCTTGAGGACTAATTGATGTTTTTGTAAAGGCTATAAACATAAAGTAATAAGCTTGCTTATCTTTCCTTATCCTAACAAGATTATAAAATGTTGTTATAAGGACATCCATTCCTTTTCATAAATAGGAGACAAGCAAAAACCTTGCAAGAAATATCACAAGAAACTTCCACATTTAGACATGAATTGATAAGCATTCACAAACAAAAAAAATTGTGTATTCATAAAAAATTGAATGAATATTTACATTTTGATAAAGCTTGTATTGTTATCAAGATTGTATTGTGATCCGTTACGCATCACCTGCAACTCTTCGAGGGCATTGATCCACTATGCATCACTTGCAAACCCCACGTCAAATCTGCAAACAAGTCCACCTAAAAAGATTAGAAAATGTTGTTATAAGGACATCCATTCCTTTTCATCAATAGGAGACAAGCAAAAAACCTGCAAGAAATATCACAAGAAACTTCCACATTTAGACATGAATTGATAAGCATTCACAAACAAAAAAATTTGCATATTCATAAACAACTTGAATGAATATTTACGTTTTGATAAAGCTTGTATTGTTATCAAGCTTGTATTGTGATCCGTTACGCATCACCTACAACTTTTCGAGGGCTTCAATCCACTATGCATCACCTGCAAACCCCACGTCAAATCTACAAACAAGTCCACCTAAAAACCACACAAATCACTCAGGACCACTCACGGGAGCATATAGGTCTATGATAAACATTCAAAAAACAAAAAGAATACTCCAATCTTTCAAACTTGTATTGATAAACATTCGCAAACAAGAAATTTTGCATATTCATAAACAACTTTAATGAGCATAGACCTTAGTCCCTAAACATGTCTTCTTTAATCATTTACAATGAGAAACACTTCAAAAAAACAACCATCTCACGCCAAATGCCAAAAAGAAACCATGAGCCATGATCTAGCAACCACGAGCCAAATGCCTCAAATCGCCAGTGAAAATTGCAACTCTACACACATCCCTCAACAAACTCCATGACATATCCCTCCAAAAACCCTTCAAAAAATCTCACAAGCAACTTCCACATTTAG
>SNQJ01S0016733.1:0-11229 GCA_010110895.2 Picea sitchensis
GATGTTTATGGTGATATAGTATTTTGTATGATTGAGAGTATAACATTGCAATGTGCAACATGCATAGGTAATTCATACAAGTGGTGGGAAGAAGGGTTGGAATAGTCCAACGTGAAATAAATCCAATCAGTAATCATTTATGGATTCCATGACAAATGCTAACGCTGGTGGTATGCTTGTGGTTGTGAAATTTTATTGTCTTATATGTAGTGTTTGCATAGCTTTGTGACCCCATGTTTGTAATCTTGTTTTTTTTTTTTCCAAACATTGAAACAAGATGTATTAATATATTAACAATAAGCTTGCAATTGTGTATTTTGTAGATATGCTGATTTGCAGCCATGAATTTAGAGATAGAATTCTTAAAAGTAAAGATTGAGGACAACAAACAAATGTGAGATAACCGTCTTATTCATATTCTTCCTTTTTTCCAATTTTATAGGAGATCAACAGAAGGTCCTTTTGGACTATGTGGATTATCTTCAAATATTCTTTCTTTTTGATGCTCTGCCTCTAGGGAACCCTTGGTTTTTGCTATGAGAGATGGGGATTTGGTGGAGACTCACATGTTGCTAGATTTTAATATGTGTTTGGTGAGGTATTCCACTTTTGGTGGTTTGAATTCACCTCTTCATTTTATAGTTGCCACATGTCAAAGTGAGGCACTGCATTCTGAGTTTAGCTTGTACTCCGATGCTAGTTGGCTTTTAGGTAGATATTTGATAATGCCTTTGTATATGGTACCAAGGATTGGAAAACTAACCCTGATCATTCTTTGGGCTTTCAAAACATTGTTACAAAAGCAAAATAGTGTCAAATTGTGAAAAGATAAATGCAGAGAATATTAATATTGCATTTATTTATAACAGATTACAGAAAGCTCCGCCGACACTTGGTGGTGACCCTAACGCCTTCTGCCCCAGRGACGATGACGSYCGTGGCCATGTCCAAGAAGAGCCCGTGCTCGACSACGCCCTCGAAACCCACCATGGCGTTGGCCGCAGCCCTCGAATCCTTGATCGGCGTCTTGAAATACAAATCCACGATGTAATTGYCGTTATCCGTGATGAAGGGCTTGTCCCCGCCGCCGTCCATCCTGAGATTCGCCGCGCAGCCCTCCTCCTGAAAGAACGACTGCAGCCTCAACGCGTTGAACTTCCAGCAGAAGGGCACCACCTCCACGGGCATCGCCAGCCCGCTGCCGCCGAGGCCACTGACGAGCTTCGATTCATCGACGATGACCACGAACTTGGCGGAGGCGGCTTCCACCATCTTCTCTCGGAGCAACGCGCCGCCGCGGCCCTTGACGAGGTTGAGCTCCGGATCGACCTCGTCGGCGCCATCGATGGCGAGGTCGATGTTGGGGTGCTCGTCGAGCACCGAGAGCGGGATGCCCAGAGACGCGGCCTGCTCGGCGGTGCGCTTGGAGGTTGGGATGCCCACGATGTCCTTCAGCTTCCCCGCCTTCATGAGCTCCCCGATTCTGGCCACAGCGAAGGCAGCGGTGGAACCCGTTCCCAAACCCAACACCATCCCGCTCTCCACATATTCCACGGCTTTCTCTGCAGCCAATTTCTTCAGTTCGTCCTGCGTCAGGACGCTGTTCGACGAGGACATGCTCTCGCCGATAATATGACGATGTTTGGGCTCCTGCTGTGAAAGAATTGGAAGTGGGCACTGAAATTCAAGGGCTTCCGTTTTTCAATTCTGAGGAGGCGGTGGAGAGCGAGGGTAGCGTGAAAAGTGCAGCGCCCGCTGCTATCGGCACGGTCATGGAACTGATCCTGAATAATGCTCGCCGATACCTCCGGGCTTGTTTTACAGCCTCTTTATTACCCCATCATGGATTCGATGTCCTATTCGAGCGAACCCATAAGGTTACAGGGCGAAAATAATAGAAATTGTGTGTAGTTAGTATGAAAGTTCAATTGTGCACGTTTGGAAATTCTCAAGGATATTTACCCTTTCAGCCTCTTTTTCAGGTCAAGCCTAATTTCATACTAGGGTTATGGTTTTTGCATTGTGGGGATTTTTTGTTCTTGTGAATGTGTGTAGTCATCACATCTCTTGTCAGGTATCTAACCTACCGTCATTCTCACCATTATGCATTGCTATGTACATCATAGTGTTTTTCACCATTTGGTCAATTCAAAGAATTTGGTTTTCACTGTATTACTCTACTTTCAATATTGTATTTTGTGTTCTCTTTACAATATTGTGTATTTCATTTCATTTTGTAACTTTTCCCAACCTAGTTGAGATATACGTGCCGAAATAATCATAAATTAAAATCTTTAACACTGACTGATTTCTTGTAGTTTACCAGCTACGAATTACAACCAAATTTAACCATTGTTTGTTACCATTAATTAAATGTATCTACAAGATTCTAAAATAAACATAAAATGCATCTAATAAACCAAATACAACAACATATAAATCTTTTTTAAACACAGAGCAGATGCACAACAATTTAACTCATAAATATAACACATACAACAGATAAAACACTTATCTTTTAATTCAGTTGTGTAACTTGTCATTCCAAATCTCAATGGAAACTCACCCCAGAGTTGGGGCTAGCAATCCATAAAAGATGGTGGTTTCTCACTGTCCACTCACAGCGCAGAAATCCCACAACCCATTGGTATTCTCCTACAACTATCCTAATTTTCCCACCAACTCTCTTCCTCTCGACCTGTCCAACCCAAGGAATGTACCCCTTCACTACTCGCAATCCATCGAGCATCCTATTCGTTTACGAGGATATCTTTGGCACGGGTAATCAATAATCTCTTTTATTGGAACTTAAAGGAACTCACTACTAGGAAAACTACCAGGAAAAGCAAAAGATGACACTTGTTGTTACAGTGCAACTCACACATGAGTTCACTCTTCAAGCTTGATGTTCAAGGCATTGAGATTTAGAAAAGTATTCCTTAATGCAATGGAAACTCACTTCTCAAATCCCTTGACTACTTGTCTTCCCATCAATAATTGTAAATCAGAGGATGCATGGTTCTTAAAATCTGTTCAACATTGTTATTTGTTGTCCCATTTGTATGCATCTCATTGCAACAAAGGCCTTAGGTGTCTCTTTTTCATGAGGCAAGGCCATATCAAATGAATCATTCTCCCATCGTAGGGAGTTAGTTGATTGGGTAATGGTCACTTTATTGATGAATCTTTCCTCATTATTTTTGTGGATAAAAAATACACGAATAACATAACAGTTTTCTTTTATATATTGTGTGATGCCTCATGTTTCATAATGTAGTGGTATAAACACATTATTACAACAATAAACCTTCACTACATGCCTACATAGCTTACTAACCATGGGTAATCTAATATTTAGTATGGTGAGATCTTTAACTTCCACAACATCCATTTTTCTTTTCAAGTCTTGCCCAATGACCTCTAAGATAGGGTCATTTAGTGGGTGGAGATGAAAAATGAGAAATGATGTATGAATCCCATAGCTTTGGCTAAAAAATTCCAAATATGTAGACACGTTTCAATTACCATCCATCCATATTACTATTCTTATTGGAACCCTTCAAGTAGATTCTAGTAGTGACTCAAGAAATCACTATGTGACTTTCTCTAAGCCAACTAATATGTGAGTAAGGTTTTCACTTAGTCAATTATAATTTATGTTGTACTCCTAAGGATTGTAGAAGCATGGTGATCATCAAGAGCATAACCATTCTCGAGCACTACCAAATTATCCATCATGGCAATGGAAGGTGATGAAAACTAGAAGGTACACTTGAGACATCACATCCATTTATGTTACACACCTAACTGTCGCACTTAAGTGTCGTAATTGTCACATCTATTACACACCTAAGTGTCACACTTTAGCAAGTGTCGCAAATTCATCACCATGAAAATTTGTATGTCATAATCCCTAGATAGGTTGAAGAGGAAATCTACCATTTGGAGGTTGAAATACTACCTTTTTATTTGATTTTTGGGCCTTGTTTGAGTTTCATCGCCCCCCTACACATATATAAGGAGGGATAAACCTAGATCATCACTCCTTGCTCAGTTATAGGGGAGTGATAGTCTCACCCCGTGCTCAGTTATGGGTGGAAATGAAGTAGTTGCAACCATCATGCCTTGTTTTGTGAGGTTGTTTCTAGGATATTTGAGTTGGTAAAGGGATTGGTTCGAGCTACCTCCTATTCAAGGAAAGGTCAATCTTGTTGGTTCAACCAAATCTTGATTTAACCACATCCTCTCCTCAAAACTATCCTATGGTTGTGATGCCTCAATGCCTATATAATGGAGACCATACTTGAGTGAAAGGGGAGAGAACTTAGAGCATTATACCTATGATTTTGTGACATTAAAGGGGATGGAAAGGAAAACTTGGAGGATTTGCTGGAACATTGAGATTGAGATTGTAAGTGATTCACTATTGATTGCTTTCCATTAATATATAACTTGGCCTATTCCCTTCATGCCTATGTGTTCACTATATGCATGTCTATTGTTGTATAATTCATCATAGATAGATTTGTTCTACTTGAAAATATAGTGTATAAGAGGAAGTTATTGTTGTGTTCTTTACAGGACTTCTCTTCGAGCTTGGACATCAAGATCAAGGGCTAGAGCAGTGAGGAAAACTGACATAAAAGAGGTAAGTATTATATCCTTCCCTTTTCATTCTGATTGTCGGCATAGAGAGTGGATCTAGAGGGAAAGTAGTAACCATTTGTTTCTCTCTGTCTTGGATCAAAGGGGTCTTGATCCAAGGGGGGTTTCACCTGTTTGCAGGGGAAACTTTTCTTCAACATAAATTGGCGACTCCACTGGGGAAATCATCTTGTCATTCTCTTAGTGCTTTATATCCTTTTGAGTCGTGTTTTCTACTTAATACTTCTTGATAGTATGGATATCCTTTGATTTCTCCCTTTCCCTCATCATCATTGGAAAGTTCATTGAGTCAAACACCTTACCTTTTCTCATATCGGGGAAAAATTTATGATTTTCCACCACTTTCAAGACTTTATCCCTCCCCTATAAGGGAATATAGGGCGATAACACTCTGATTATCACTCCCTAGAAGTGTATTAGGGAGAAATGAAACCCTTATTATCACTCCCCCTCAATGTATTGGGGAGCGATGAAACCTTGAGTATCACTCTGTTTGCATTATTACAGGAGTGATAATCCTTGTTCTGGGTGAATTTGGATTCATTTTGCCTTCTTTATGTCATTTCTTTGTCTCAAACGTTTATATAAGAATCCTCCATGCATGATTCTAGATTTGATTGATTGAATTTCAATGATTATCATCTTTTTATTTCATCTTTTAAGTTTGCAATTCCTTCAAATTGTGAAGTGTACACTGCCCTACGTTAACTTGATCCTTTGGCCAAGTCTATGTCATCAGTAGTGTTAGTCTATAACCTTTTTTTTTACTGAGTGGGTGCCCCTAGTCCCTGTCCTTTCCTTTTTCATGATTTTCTGTCAAAACTTTGTTTTTACCTCTTAGATTGGAAGATTACTTTTCAATCTTTATTGCACTTTATAAATGATTTTTGAGGTTTTTAAAGATTAGGATTTGATATGATAATTTTTGGTCACATCACTTGTCGATTCATTATTTGAATTTTCAAATTTTTGCCAAGTCATAAAAGGTGTTATAGGAATAGCGTTATTCCTGCAGCGCTAGGAATAATCATAGCTTTACATGTCCTACCCTGCCCTGATCGTGTCATAATTTCTCAAATCGTGATTAGAGGATTTGCATGCCTCTTCATGATCTATTTTCAGGTTGTTATTTTATGATAACAACTACATACGAAAGATTGAGTTTTACTCACCATACCCGCATCAAATCAACATGTCTAATTATCATGAATGGAATCATCACCTTTCTATTTCAGTATGTCGTTTATTTGTGTAGGGATTGAATAAAGAAGTAAATTCTAGTTCTTAACAGCCCATGGGAATTGAAGGTTCAAAACCATCAATCTTCTCAGATTTGTTTACAGGATCATATCAACAGTATGGCACCCAAAAAGAGTGGCCAGATAATCAGACTAGATCCTAAAGGCACAGAATTACTCGAAGCATACCCTCAGATGGCACATAAGTTCAAGAATGCTGGTTGGTTTGACTTTTTCTCAACCTTCCAGTGGCATGACGAACATATTTCAATGGTGTTTGCATAGAATTTTGATGGCTTCGAAGTTGTATATGGGAAACTATTGATGCATGTGACTAACATTCCCTTGCTAAAGCCTGTAGATTGCCAGTGTATGGGGAAAGATGGTGGAAGAAGGAGAATGTGGTCATGGAATTTGTGAATCAGTGTCTAATTCTAGAGAAACAAAACCCTAACTGGAAAATTGGAATACCACATATCTGGGTAAGAAATGAATGACACACCACTTTTCTAATCATCCACAGGTACATTACGTGTGAAGGCAGGTTTTACTTGGTTTATCTCTATCATATCATACTTTTAATTCATATTAATGGTGATTGTCCTCTTAATTTACCCTACTTTATGCTTAAGAGTTTATCTAAAATGTCCAAGAGGGTGCAATCCCATCTTGCTACAGCTAAAGGCAGTCTCTTTCATCAGGGTTTAATTAGGACATCGGTAATATTCTCTTTAAACAAAGTCCAGAGATCTTGGGATTGGGTAATCCAATCTTTAAAAAACAATTTACAGTCAACTAAATCCAAAACTGTCAAAGGGAAGAAATCATCCCAACATAAACAGACTGGTAAAGTCATTGAGTTCTTAATTAAAAAAGAATCACCTGCAGCTAGGGTAACTCAGGCTAGCAAGAGGAAATTGCAAACTCGACAAACCATTGGAGATTTGCCTGTAGGTGAAGATCATGAGGAAGCTACCACTAGTCGAGGTAAGAAGTCAAACAAATGAAGACACTGACATATTTCCTAATCCAGATATAAAGAGGGAAATTGATGAAGATGAGGATTATACTATGATCCTAGTTCAGATTCCAGTCAAGCAAAAATAGAAATATACAAGTAAGAGGAATGCAAAAGGAAAAAAAATCCGACATATGTGCCTAAGTTCCCTAGGAGAAACTCCACCAGAACTACCAATAAATTTATATTAAATTCAAAGGCCATGTTTCATCCGTCCATTAAAAAGGAGAATCTTATAATTATATAGGATAATTCAGAAGATTCCAAAACAGGCATAGACACCTTCTTTGCATAGGACTGAGAAAGAATCTAAAAACTTGTGGAAGAGACAAGAAAATGGAAAATAGGTCGCTCAATAATCTAGGAGACCTGTAACAAGAGCAACCACTAAATCAACTTCAATATCTGAATCTATGTTTAGATGTACAAATGTAGTTTCTGATGACAAAGATGATCCTTTTGCAGAACCAAACCAGATTCTAGACCTTCCAGAGACCAGGGATTCTGATAGCACTGAATATGAAGATCATATCTTTGGATTATCTTCAAAGTATAAGATCAAATTAAGAAAACCTCAAGCTTCTATAGACCTGAATCTACCTGCCCCTGTAGAGGAATATCTAGAGTTTAAAGTTAAAGTTAGAAAAGAAAAAGACAGAGTAAAGGAGCTACAAGGTATGGTAAAACAATTAATGAAAGAGAAAGCTCTGGTGGAGCAATGGAATGCGAGACAACAAGAAAAGATACATCATTTTAAAAGGAAAAGAAAAGAACAGAAAACATTGCTTAAGGAGGTATGAGAATCCAATTCCAGGTTATATTGGCATAATGTTGTGTTAACAACCAAACTTAAGCAGAGAGACACCAAAGAAAGTGCAGTCATTATACCATGATGGTTTATGAAGTTATTTCCTTCATTTTTTAATGTTCGATGCTATTACTCAGGGAGTAAAAGATTAACAGTTCAATTCCTATATTTGGATCAAATGGAATTTTGATATTTTGGATGGAACAACTCAGTAAGATATGATTCCAAATTTTGTGGGATTTGCCAACTTTTTGTAAAAGATATTTTTGGGTTAGTTGTTGAGCCTTCTACTATATTGGCATTATAAGTGCTTGTTTGAGCTTATTCTCCTAGGAGATAGGCATTGACTAGATCCTATTACAAACTGTAAACTAGAAAATAGGATCTATATGAATACTCTATGTACTTTAAATAAACACAAGAAAGACTGTATGAAGGTCGATAAGTTGGGCACTCAGAGACCTATTTTGAATTTCACTGTAAGACAATTTTTATTCCACATTGATACTAAATGGCAAAGGCATGTTGATGGTCATATTTCTTTCATTTCATATTCTATTTATTTTCTTACTTGAAGTCATTTTTCTGTTGCACTGCATTGATTCCTTGATATTAGGTAACACAGTGAACACTTTATTGTTATTGTTTATTATCAAGATTTTCCTTCAAGTACATGTTCTTGTTTCTCAATTATATTTTGAAATAAGAAATCTATATGGGCTTGAAAAATTGAATGCTCTCCTATTTTCTTACTTTATTCACCTTATTGTCTAATCTATTAATGTGACTACCATTTACTAAATCAATGGGTTATCTTATGGATTTATTTTGAGTTATGTGTTTACCTTGAACCCTTGAACCAGCTTTCAACCATTTTCGAAAAACCTATTCATAAAACCCTTAAAATACCATTGCAATAACCTGATGATGCCCTAGCTTGCCCTCTCACAGTCAAGTGAAACTTTAGGGACTAACAAGTAGTTTGATCCTCATCATTTGTAGGTATTCGAACTTATTTTACATTGATTCCAAGAAATTCTAAATGTTTTACTTGTTTTCTTTTGGAGTCATTTTCATTGATTTAGGAGTCCTTTTATTTGTTTAAGTCTTGTTTTTTGAATTTATTGTTCTTCTACTCTTGGGAAAATGTTTGATCCCTTGAGTGTACTCCTGAGCTCTTTTGGACTTGTTGCAACTTTGCATTGATATTTTATCTTTACTACTTGAATTTTGAGATTTCATAAAGTGGTTTTCCTTTACTTTTCATTTTGGATTCTTGTTTGAACAAGTGTTGAAAGAATCCTTGTGTTTGGATTCTTTTAACCTAGTTGAGTGTTTGTTGTCTTCATCTTCTTTAGCTTTGGAATCATTTGCAAGTGTCATTGATTTCTTTCATTCTTATTGAAAGCGACATCAAATGAAGAATCTCCTTTGAGTTTTCATGTAATTTGAAAAGAAGAAAACAAAAGTTTTGCATCCTACTTTCATAGGTGGAGTGTTTTGGTACATGTTTTAAAGAGAAATTTGCATGGTATCGGGCATTTATTTGGGTTGAGAAGAAAAAATACTCCTCTCCTTTCCTCAGATAGAATTCATCTAAACAAAATGTTTGCATTTCATTCTTTCTGCATGGTTTTAGAGTCAAGGCATAACACCATCAGTTTCACTTATGATTACCCTGTTGAGTAGCAAACAACCATTAAAAGGAACAAGACACATAATCTAAAATCGATTAGACTTTTTTTCTTTGATAGCAAACCAAAAAGTCTAGGATTTTAGGGCCTTCATAGTAGGGTGGAGAGTTAACTTTTCAAGGCCACGGGAACGAAACTATAGAATATTAGAGAGTGTAAAATCTAGTAGTAACAATTAACATTAGTCGGGAAATTTCCTCTCACACAATAGTCAAACACGAAGTCAAGTGAAGCGATCAGTTGAGATTTACCCTCTTTTATTTTCCTAGTGGGACTATTGCAATTTTGGGGCTTTGAAGAGTGGCAAGTTCTCGGGGTGACACCACTTTACCTTCATTTGAAATATATTCACGATCTTCCTTTTTGCCAATATCAACACATAATTCTTTGCCTTCATTTGAAATGTCTTCAAGATCTTCCTTTGTTCTATCATCACTTGATTCTTCATCTTCACTTGAAATGTTTTCAAGATCAAATTTAGAAATAATACAATCAAGGGTTTTTGGAGATTCTTTACCTTTAATGATCTTGATGGAATGATCTTCAATATCTTNTCTTCCTTTTCATTTATTTGATTCTTCAATAGTTCCTCTATTCTTTTGGCTTCTTCAATTTGGGTCTTGAGATGGACAATGATTTCAAAAAAAATTATAATCTCATCATCTACATTCATATCTTCTTTTCCATTCTTTAGTCTTGTTATCTCTTCTTCCTTTTCTTTTAATTGAGTCTTATTGCTCTCTTCTTTTTCCTTGAGAATTTCCTTTAACTTCAAGATGTGCCTTAGACTCCTCCTAAGAAAATTCTTAGTGTTATCCGAAACATAGTTATAGTCTATATAATAATGATCAATTCTATATCTATATAAACCCTCTTCAACTTCCTTTTGAAGTTTTAATAGATTTTCTTCTATTCTTTTCATGGGATAATTACCATCAAACTTTACACAAACTGTTTCTAGATCTTCTTCTTCACTTGTAGAGGAAAATTCATCATCATCATTGCAATCAAGGGTTTTTGAGGGTTCTTTACCTTCATTTGAAATATCTTCACGATCTTCCTTTTTGCCAACATCAACACATAATTATTTGCCTTCATTTGAAATGCCTTCAAGATCTTCCTTTGTGCTATCATCACTTGATTCTTTATCTTCACTTGAAATGTTTTCAAGATCACATTTAGAAATAATACAATCAAGGTTTTTTTTGGAGATTATTTACCTTTAATGATCATGATGGAGTGATCTTCAATATCTTCCTTCTCCTTCTTGTTTTTATATGTCTCCTCTAGTTTTAGCCATAGATCCTTGGCGGAAGTGCCTTGTCCCATGCTCTCTTTGATAGGGCTTGAGAGTCCACTAAGAATGGTCTTGAGAGCTAATAAATCATTCTTCTTTCCTTCCCTTTGAGCTGCAAACTTTGACTTGTTATTCAATGAAACTGATCCACCAATGGTTGCCTTCCAAATAGATGCTCCCATTTCCTTCAAATGTATTCTCATCTCTATTCTCCAAGTAGAATAGTTTTCCTCATCAAGGATTGGAACTTCATCATCCATTTGTGTGTCTATGGATATCCTTCAAGCTTTTTAAGGCTTTTAGTGAAGGCATGCTCTGATACCAATTGTTGGACACACCGACTACACTGAGAGGGGGGGTGAACAATGTAGGGCTCTTTTTCCCAAAACTTTTTAGTTAACAATCACCATTAACTCATTACTCATTGATGTCAATTATAACTAGTTAAATTTCAAGACATATCATCAACATATATCAGCAATATATCATCAACAAGTCATCACCACAAG